>JAZGTK010022845.1:0-10140 GCA_036877625.1 Ambastaia sidthimunki | reverse complement strand
CCCTAATGGTCCTTCTGTCTCCCGAGTGTTAAAAAATGTAAATTTATGTAAAAGCCCATAGGAAACACATATTTACAATACGTTTAAGTAATCACAAGATGCAAGCATGGAGAAATATCCCAGCCGAGAGAAGCAGTCAATGCAAAAATAGTTTTTATGTGTCATTAATTCTCTTTGCATTCCCAAATAACCCTATATTACCGCGGTAATACAGTAATCACTCACAATCGCACAGAAAATTATCTGCACTCATCTGTGGAATAAAAGGYGAAGGGAAAACATCTCATTTTAGTATCCTCTTGCGTCCTTAATGTTCAACGAGAAGCCGGCAACTAAACGACCGCTCGGCCAATCTCGACTCCGGCACTTTCCGAGCAGCTTAATGATAGCGGAGAGTCGATGGCTCTCTTCAGCCCTAAAATGCGCGCACCTTTTCATGCTACATTGCCCGGAATAGGCGCAAGGTTCATGGACAACCTTGAAAATTGAACCTTTTATACGCAACCGGAAAACAAAACACTCCTCTGATGTCAATGCTAAATGACACTTCAAAGCGGAAATCGCGGACATTAAGTGTGGAAGTGATGCAGACGCATTATCTCGCGCAGCATCGATATGATTGTTGCTTGTCTCTGATTCCTGTTTTGGGTTATTGTGGCTCATAATTCAACAATAAATTTCTCTTTAGCCGTATAATAAATGCACGGTAGATACTACCGAAGTATCAAAATGAGAAAGTTTAGAAAGAAAACAAACATTTTAAGTCTTCTTTATGAATGTTATGTCTGTTGTGCACACAGAATTTAGGTGTGCACACCTTCTAAAAATGTTAAAAACGTTTGTTGACAAAAGGTTGTTGTTTTAAAAAGTTTTATCAAGAGAAACAATCACAATTTAAATACAAATCATTTTATTGTGCAAAACGTTCAGAATTGTTGCGATATCTGTAAGTGAAACCTTTCTTGGGAACCCATTACGATACAAAACTATTTAGATAATTTAAATGTATCATTTATGAAATAGCCCTTTAACACAGTTAAGAGTTAAGAGTTGTACAACAGACCGTTGGCGCCCTCTACTGAACAACACTGGTAACAGGAATTACAGAGAAACTACAGGAAATTATAGAAGATCACAGTAATAAACACAGGCAAAAGTTATGGCATGCCAAACGTTCCTAAATATAAATGCAGCAACGCAATCTCTGTTTTGTAAGCAATAAAATAAATAATTACAGGAAGCAATGATGTTTGAGCATTACATTACAGTTTGTTTTTTGCTGTTATAATTTAAAACAACTTTAACAGTTTTAATTATTGTTAATTAATTATTAAACGTTCCCTAAACCTAAGGCTGTTTAACTGTGCATATTAGTTATCTTGCCAAAAGCTATTTTCTGAGAAACTTTTTTAACAGTCACCACTAAAAAACATGAAGCAGATTTTATTGTGAGAGATAAACTCCCATTATCATTTTTTCTTAAGTTCTCATAACGGTTACTTTACTAGCAACAGAGGATTTTCACAGACAGTTTCCTGTATGGTCGCTAGAGGGCACTATTGCAATTGTAATTTTTGTTTCACCTTACAGAAGGACTGGGAAGCCAGTGTCAGCAGAGTTGAGCTCCAACCCTGATAAAACTCACCTGCCTGTGGCCTTCTAGTAATCCTGATTAGCTGGTTCAGGTGTGTTTGATTAGGGCTGAAGCTAAAATCTTCAGAACACTGGCCCTTGAGGAACATGTTTCCCCATCTCTGCCTTAAAGCTTTACTAAATATCCTGCTAATTTATTCGTCATCAATTACATATATAAAATGGTCCAAAGTTAGCACATAAATGTGGTAAAACCAGCAACCTCACATGTGATTGTGGAGCAAAATGGAAAGTGTCTAAAAACATTGAACAAGCCTCAACATATGTTACACCAAAACATGACTCATACACTATAGAAGGAGGGGATGTGTTTGCCTCTTTTTGGTCCTGGACCTGTTAAATAGTTAAATAAATTGTGGTGCAGGGACCATCTACAAGGACATGTGGAAGGGTGGCAGAGTTCAAAGTAATGGCACAATGCCCAGACGTACACATAACTCAGACTTGGCAAGGGTAGCACTGTGTCTGCTGCTATATGTTTGGCAGAGATGTAAGCGTTTAGGCAACAGATGTAAGATGTTTAAAAAAACAAAACAGTGACACAGATAAGGGCACAATGACTTACATAACAGTGCAGCAACAAAAGCACCAACCAAACAATGTGACAAATTTTAGCCACAATCAAATAATCATAATGGAGATGTGCACAGCTAAATAAAAGCACACCTGAGTTCATAAAACAATACCACAATACTGTATACACTACACACACTTTTTTATGTAGTTATCACAAACACACACACACACACACACACATATATAGACAGAGAGAAAATGTGCTTCTTACATACATTGGAGTCCAGTGGAGTCCTGTGAATGTTGATAGGCTCCTTATAGTCTCTACATCATTAAGCCTCTGTTGAAGGGAAATTGTTTATCAGTGTTCTGTTCCTTTGTTCAGTCAGCATGGCAACTCGAACCGACGTCCACAGGTCTGTATACTGTAGGTTTTAGTAAAGTTCTGCAGGGCAATATTTGTGGCTGAAAACTTCGACTTTGTTTCTGCCTAATGAAATATATAAGGCACGTAAAACATCCTGTATTACAAGACGTACATATTATATCCTAATTTAACACATGCTATCACATTACTTACTGATTTGTTGTGTATATCGCTGAATATATCTAATCAAATCTTCACTAAACAAAATCTGTGCATATGAAAGCCGCTATATTGTGCACCATTGAAACGTGTCCGTGTTTTTGCACGGTTCCACCGTATAGCGTTGTATTACAATGTTTTATTTTATTATTAATAAATAACCTTACAAAATGGGAAAAGGAAATTTTTAAATAAACAGTCATACTCCTAAAGTCATGTCTTGGTTTAAATTATTAGCTTTCATCATAGTGTAACGTCATTCTTTTTGGTGTAAAATAATAGACGTTCATATCTTTACTCAAACAATAAAGATATGCGTGTACAATGCTTAGGTGAAGGTTTAGCTTTTTATTAGTTCATGCTGACGTTGAATGGTAAGAATCCAGTTCCGCATAATTAATATCCATGAGTCAAATGACAATCATCTTAAAAAATATATTATTTTAATTCAAATATTCTACTTTTGCAGCACAATTTATTTTGCATTGTACTGTTTTTAGAATGCTGCATGACAGGTGAAACCAGGCATAATGCCAAGAATGCAATCATGGACCCCCAAATATGATGAACCTTTTGTAAGGGACCCCCTTCATAAAACAAATATCCATCTATATACGTTTTATGTATAAGGAAACATTAGCAGTCAAACATGAAATAGTAAGTGTGGCATTATGAAGACAACATGTTTGCACATCATGGCTTTACCAGTTCAGGTCCCCGAGGTGTGTATTATAAGACTTGTTCAATAATTGCATTACATTACATAAATTACATTAATTTTACTTTGGTCCCCCAAGGATATTGTAAACGCCAACATAATGGACTTTATTGTCTGAGCTGTTTCAGCGGCATAATGGCGCTCGTCAATGTCAAAGAGTTTGAGACGGCGACCAATCAAATCAAAGAAGGCGGGGTTTATAATCACAGGTGCCGGGCGTACGTTTCAGAGCTGAATCAACTGATCATCAGCTTTCTGTATGCGCAGGACATCAGTTACAATCATATACAAGCATATATTAATTACACAATCATGATTTTCTTTTTAATTGTTTGCAACTTTAGCAAAACGTTTGTTGCACAACAGCTCTTCAGTTAAAAAAATAAAATCCATCTATGACATCACTCATGTGTTCTGTGGAATACCTCATCTATAAAATCTGCATTAATGCAATGCCACTATCAGAGGTTTTAAAGTTGCATATTGTTATGTACATGTAAATATAAATAAAAAAACTGTAAATAACTGTTGACATTTGACTAGTTGTTTTGTCGTAAGATGCATTTGATGTTGCCCACCTGGCAAAATAAAATAGATGTATTTTAGAAGACTGTCGCCCACCTCTGCCACAATCACCAGTTGTCTGACATTTCTAGATCACCTTTAGAACATTGAGTCATTTCTACAATTTGTTAAGAAATCCCTTTTTAAACGCTTCCCAAAATCAAAGATTATGTGATTTTCTCGAGAACTTGCACAAAGACATTATTGGGCCAAAATTTATTCTCCTTGTGAGTCACAATTTAAATCATTGTTATTGAGCATTTAATGGCAGCTAGTCATAGTCTGCGGTTGAAATTTAGCAGAGCACTTTTTTTTTTACTAAAGCCTCTCATGTAAACTTAGAAGGGAAAAACTAATAATTTACAACCCAACCCAAGGAACTTCAGTAGGAGGAAATATTCTTCTTGTACAATAAGTCCTAAAAATGTATTTTAAAGAGACAAAACATGGTCTAGGCAACGTCATGTTAATTTGAATACATAAAAATGTAAACAAGCATGTAAATCATAAAAAATCATGGTTTATTTAAAAAACAAATACACAATTAAAAATGACTTTCAAATGTTCTTGATACATCCATACACACAGTGTGAATGAAAACTGGAGCTTGATGTCTTGTCACCAATGTCATTCTCCTTATTGCTCTGTCCAACAAACACATTCATTGAGGACTGAGGGAAGAGAATGAGAAAGAGAAGACACAATGAGACCAGGAATAAAATGTTCTGAAAACAGTATTAGCATTGTGGAAAATTGTACAATTTAAAATCTAAAATTATTCTAAATCACACCTATTGTCACAGTAAAATGAACAGAGTAATTTGAGCTTTTTAGGGGCCTTTTATGAGACAATCACAGCTCAACGCTCATTTAAATTAAATCAGTCTGAAAACAGCATTTGTCAGAAGAACAGAATGATTATGAAAGTTGGTAATGGCCTGCAAAAGGAACCTCTCCTTCCTCAGTTTTTTTTAGAAAAAAGCACATCCTGGTTGGCCAGCACACGCAAGCCTTGCAGACCCCAAAGCCTGTGACAGAGCAAAGTAGGCCTGGCCACTCTCAAACACACATGCCAGAGAAATTTCCTCACAATCCAAAATCATGCCCTGAACACATGCAAATAAAGCAAATGAAAGATTACTCCTCTTAATAATTGAGCAAAAAATGTCATATCATGGTGATAAGTTGATTTAATAAGTCCTTTTTATCAATTCCCCTACAGAAATGGCAAATGGAACAGACAATTAGCCTTAAACAACTGATGAGCTTAATCAGTCTGACACTTCTAACAAAAACTGAGATAGGCTGACAATTGGCTACAGGCACCCCAAGAACATATTCAGTCCCAAGACATTCACTAGCAACTTTTTGAACCCGTGACAGCACATATTCAAGAGCCAAAAATATTTAAAATCTATTATAACTTAATAAAATATTTAGTTGTTAAGTGGCTTGCAAAGATATTTCACCAGAACATACTGCAACTTTTGAACGGTCATCAGCTGAGAAAGATGCTTTTTTGTAACGGTGTATTTACAGCATCTACCAGTCAGAACTAACTGGACCGTGCCAAGCACTGAAACCTTGTTGCCCTGGATAAGATTGACAGCTGACCAATGCAGAGGGCACACAGTCAGAACACATGGGTAAACATGGGGACTACTTAATGAATCAAAACAACAACCACACTGACACAGAGCATCTGTTTGTAAAAAACAGCAAAACACTGTGCCAAAGTGATTCATTCTATAGAGCTTTCACCAACACTAAACTGCAGCCACTGAGAAGAAAAGCAGTTTAATTTCCTTTGAGAACCACAATGGGTAACCAAGGCGGGAAGCCAATAGAATAATCCTGCATCGTTACATTTAGCTGATTACATATTTTGAATTAGCGGTTTGCTAACCGAGCATCTGCAGATGCTTAATGACTGCTGGTGGGGCGGCAGTGCAGTGATCACCTGACTGTTGTGTATTGAAATGGCCCAGGCTAACTCAAGCAGCAGCTGCTGTCGACTCGGGCACAGCCCTCCTGACACTTTAACCATTCAATATGTCACTATATTGCACTACAAAGCACCCAGCAAACATACTGCATATGCTTATACAGTATATTTTGTTATTCTACCATAACATGGTGCAGAAATTGATAACTGGGTATTTGTATGAGTCACATTAGTGTGAAGAACAGTCAATTTACTATGGTCACTGTCCACAGCCTCAAACATTCTTACAAATCCTGAAAAAGAATCATATACATCTTAAAGATTTGTAAATGAAAAAAAAAAACATGTTTACTGCAAATGAACCAGCTGATTATGCACCAGATGTGGATTTCTAATAAAGATTTCCATTTCTGGATATCCGACTTAATGCTATTTACAGCATGACATAACATGTGGTAACAGAATTAAACATCCGCTTCAACATGTGTCTCCCCCTTTAACATGTGTCTTTTGTCAATTTCTGTGTTAGAACTAACCTGGTAACTGTTTATCTTCATTTGTGAGCTCCATGTCATCCTTATGTGGGCACAGCCTGGTTGCTAGGATACCATCTCTCAGCGCAGTGATTGGCACTCCTCAGCAGCTGTGACTCTACAGAGTGAGGTGTTACTGTTACAAGTTGCTCAGCTGTAAGTTTGATGCAGTCAGTTGACATGTTCACTGGAAGCACTTACCAGTTACTAGCTTGAATATCAGAGGAAGCGTCCAAGGTGAAGCTTCATAAAAAATTGCATCTCAATGAATCTCCCTATGAACTCCTATTCAACAGGACAGCATCCCAATATACTATAACACTTATACATAAACATCACACCCACAAAAGTCTTCAGTTATGGAGAAACATGATCTTGTCTTCCTTGTATTTTGCTCTAAACCACAGGGACTGTATCTCAATAAGACTCAGAGCCAATGACTCATTGCACCGAACAGCAGAAATGGCCGTGATGAAAACTCAGTACCTGCCCACTCTCACAGCCTGCAGGAGAGAGATGATCCGTTTGTCTGCACATCTCTGTCAGCTCCATGTTCACATGGATACACTTCCTCCAGCTTCTAGACTGTGGGCAGAACAGACTCTTCATCATATGAAGATCATATTGCTTCAAAAACAATAAATCCACAAGACACTCAACTGCCAACCCATAAATTAATTTCACAACTGACGTTTGAACCGTAACAACAAGACAACACAAAGTCAAACGTTGGGATATTACAGCTTTCTAATAACCATGGAAACAAAAGTTAGGTTTGTTCTTTCCTTGTGTTGCAGGTGGAAGCTGAAGAAAGTCTCCACACACTATTAACTGGATCCCATCAAATGTTTCTGTGCATCTTCTGATGGATTTACAAACAATGTTGTTGATTAACCTTTTCTAATAATGCAACCCTTGTCAAATATATTTACAGATGTTGTTGTTATTTCAACATTTTTTGAAACCAAATTGGAATTGATGGTATGATTTAATTCAATAAATTTTTGATCCAACTCATATTTAAATATTAATTTGCCATCTGGTATCCATTAGCAGAAATCTCTGAGTTACAATGCAAATGTTACTACACAAGTTTAATGGAACTATTTCTTTTGAATTTCATCCATGCGGAAAATTGAGTGTGCTGAAAGCAGAATTATGACCCAAGTTCATTAAACCTTTTTGTAATGGGTCAGATTTTAATTGTTACCTGGCTATAGCTTCCAGTTTGTCAAGAACTCCTCGTGATAATGTGTAAGCTCAAAACACTGTTCAAGCGGAGCAGAGCCAGACCCAGTGCCTGATGATGTAAAGGATTGCATTTGTTTACAGAAAACGTATGAAATCACTTGATCTATACAGAGACTTAATGTACCTAAATGTACGTAAAGTAAAGATGGTGCTTTAAAAGTGGTGCTTAATGTCAAAATGAAAATAAATGAATTAAAAATGGCAGGTATTCTGCAGAAACGAGACCATACTCATCTGTCAATTTTAAAGAACAGAGATAAAAGAAATTAAAAATGGACTGTCTGTGAAAAACACATTCTTGACACTAAAGATTCATTCAGTTTGCTCTCTGCTTAGCTTTTGTGCAACAGGAAGAACCAAGAAAGGCTTGATAGAGCCTTTAACCTAAAACAAAACAGTCAGAGACTTTATGCAATCTGTAACGTTTTGGGTTAAGCATAAATGAATCAGTTATTGAGCAAGTACCTGACAGAATTAGGTGAAACTAGCTGCATATCGTCACGTTCAATCTTCCTTTTGTTGTTTTTATGAAGCTCCAAAGCATTTATTGTTGTCTTTTTTTTTAAAGGGAGGGTGTTTATGACTATAAATAAAAAAAGGAGTACTTTACATATCTACATGACCCACATGCACAACCTGAAACCGCATTGACAAGTTCCCTATGAAGAATTGTATTAATCAATAAATTAGTGATTTACAATCAGCATTACCTAATCTGGGTCATTCCGATGTCTTTTGATTTAGAAATGAATAATTAATGGTGGATTTAGGAATGGATAGTTTCTCAGTATAAATTAACAGTCATGGGTTGGTTCAGAAAACAATAAGTGCTGTTTTGCGTAGGCTGAAAAAAAATCCAGAAAATGGTGAAGAGGGTCAATGTCCTGCACTATTAAACCCTGCTCAGTACATGCAATATTCTCTTTAATTTACACTCATTGGCAGGACAACAGCTGGGTGAGTTATCACTGCGCCCGGCAGAGGTGCACAGTACAATAACAGAGGTTATAGAGGTTAACAGTTACCAGTAAGACCTACTTTCATCTTGCCCTCACAGCCCATTGGAGGTATAGAGAGATAAAAGAGTAATAAACAACACATTAAGTGAACTAGACTGAAAGATAATTATTTCCCATAAAGACATTGATTAGGTTGGTCTTCATCTTTCGTTTATTTAATTACATATTATGTGTGATATGCAAATAGGGTTAGCAGTGAAACTTTAGAGTCTTGACTGCAAAAGTAATTAGGAATTGCATTAATTAAATTCATATCTAATCTAACCTGCCACTTTCCTTCCTCACACACAGATTTGCTTCAATAAACCTTCATGTGTTCGGGAAAGATGCCTCTGCACAGCTCAGATTTTACCCTCATAAATGTCACTGAAAAAGGGAACTGCTATTACAGGGTTTTATATAACAACATTATCTGCAGTAGATATGAGCTACATTTTTATGGTTATGGGAACTCACTTCATGCAGTGTTGCTTTGGAAAAACATTAAAATTTCCTAATGGTGTTTTTAGTAAACAGTGTCTTGGAAATACAAATATATCAGCTAGGTGATGATGACATCTTGTACATTTAGAGCATTTAGAGCAAATTTCTTAAAAATAACGCTAGGCCTGTTTGCAGATGTTTATTCATAAAGCCTTTAAATGAGTCATAGAAGAGTAGCAACCCTCATAGCACATATTTAATGTGTCTGATAAGACCAGAATTACCCGGTACTAGCCTTATAGACTCATTGCCCTGATTATTAAAAAATGACTGCTGTTTGTAGGGATCATTTGCACTCCAATAACACCCCTCTAAAGCTTTTTACATTTCCATGATTATATACAATGTTATTTGCAGATTCTCAGACTTTGGTTCACCATACGTTTGAGATTTTACATTTAAAGCCTTCAAAACCAGATACATGACAACTGCAGCGGATCTTTTAAACAACAGTCTCTTTTCTATCTATTAGTGCTTCATTTATAATTAATAAAAATAACCCCTCTTGTATGCTGTCACAGAAAAGGCCAAGTCTGAACAGCCACTCGGCATAAAAATACACCAGCAATCATTACCATCTCTGTTTGGCTCATATCTAAAGGGTACCGTGTGACTTTACCTTTTGCTAAATTAAATGAGAGGATGACTCACTTCAGACCACCACATTCTTGACTCACCTCACACGCAAATATAATATAGAGCAGCAACAAAGGAACAAAAAAAAAAGAAAAATTAACATTGGAGTGTCAATGTGAAAAGGTGAAAACAATTTCTTTGTCAAAGACCACATCTCAGTTCAAGAGAGAATCTGTGGCACTGTGTGGGAATAGAATGGCAACAGAATCTGTAGATGCTTGTACATACCCTAAAAT
>JAZGTK010022844.1:0-10140 GCA_036877625.1 Ambastaia sidthimunki | reverse complement strand
ACTCAATAGTGTGACTCCTGGTCTTATTACAGGAAAGAATCCTCAATAATGTGACTTCTGGATCTCTGTACAGCAGAAACTTATCAACCATCAACAGTGACACACACCCTATTTGAGATTGATAACATTTCTGCATCTGACCTGTTTAAGTTGTTGAATGATTTTTGAATTTGAGAGAACAATTCAAAATTTTGTTTAGGGAACAAAATTTACACAATTGCAGTGAACTTGATAACTTAAGGTGTGTGTCTCACACACACAGGCTGTTGTCTCTTTGTTTAGTCTCCCCCCAAGGACAAACTATAACCATCTTGGACATGCCCAGTTGAACACACACACAGAATTACTCAAAACATACAAAACAACACAATTCAGCAACAGACATTAAACTGGCTGTTCATGTTAAATTACCTTGTTTGTAGCTTCTCTACTTTCATAATCCCAAAAAAAACCCACCACACTGCAAAAGACCTGGTCCACATTTTAGTTACTGTGGTCAAGAACCATCTACTTACACAGCAGGAGGAACAGGGGGTGTGATTGACATCTAGAACAACCAATCACAATGTATTGTTTTTATATGCATTTTAGGGCGGGGTTTGACTCAGCCAGCCAGGCACGCAAACAAACATTTAAATAATGGTGCTGCAGTCTCCACAAACAGTTTAAAAGGACAACAGCAGAGATATTTATGACTGTAATTTGATCCGAATTTCTGTCCTGCCAAACACTCAAACTACTTAACGTTTGCCGAATGAAATCTATGATGCTTTAAAGTTTGAGTAAAAGCAGCACTCAAAGCAATTAATGTGTGTGCGGTATAAAATTACAGTGTCAACAGCGGAAGATTTTAAGAGAAAATGTCACATCAGCAGTTAGAAAAATGCTTTTAATTGATGACAAATTATATTTCTGCTGTTGCTCACTAAGAGAGGCAGAGGGTGTGATCAGAATGGAAAACCTGTATACTACATACTAGGCAGTATGCACTGAATAATGCCCACTACATACAACCCTACACAAGTATGCTTAAAAGTTTGATACACTGTAATTACATCAAGTTATAAATAATTCTTACAATGTATTCTGTGTGCAATATAGTCTTATAATAGGTCATTCATACACACAGAAAATGAATGTTGTACTACAATAATAAACTGTAAAACAAGTTTTTATAATACTACAGTTCACAATAAAGGAGTAGTATTGTAGTATGTAGTCTCAGACAGCACACCCACAAACAGCACAAAGAATGTCTGAAACATACTGCACACAAAAACAACAGATGAATGAAATCACCAGGTCTATTTACTGGTTGGTGCTACACAACATCTAGCAGACAGTGTAAAGTAGCTGAAAACAGTCACGTTTACAAGGTACAGGTTTATACAATTAGCACCTCTAAGAAAAAACTAATCAATGGACCTGCTAAAGTTTTAGGTTAGTGCCATCAAACCTTTTCATTATATTCAGACTTCTAGTTGAGGCACTTAAAACAAGTAAACTAGTAAGTTTGTGAGGTCACAGGCGACCACAGAGATGCAGGCCCAGTACACACATCACAGACTGTGAATTATGGGTGTGTGCTGATCAGATCAAACACGATTCCTGGAACACATGCCGTCTGCTCCAGCTATAACAAAGCAACCTTCACACACGTGGAGAAACAACACCAGGCAGTTGTTAACACAAACATATCTGTTTCCTCAGGGTCACATTTGATTCCCTCCTCACCCAAAGCAAAAGTGTGTTTAGAATTTCAACTGAGAACTTAAGTTTCACTTCACTGATTTTTAGAAAAAAATTGTTTTTTGTAACAAAAATTGTTACAAAAATAACAAGTCTATCCTCTTTTACTTTCTCTCCTACATCTTCTACTCTAGCTGCTGTACTGCTCTAAATAATGCTTATGCCTATCACTTATGATGCGTTTTATTTTTAAGTCACGTTAATAAACAATCTGTTAAATGACCAAACGTAAACATTTAAAGCAACAGTACACCTAAAACTAAAAAAATCTCCCATTTACTTTTTTTTATTTAAGTAAAATTACACAGTCCAAGTGGCTCAATAATGAAAATCTAAAGATATGCATGATCTGTCAATATCCATCAAAACATTACTGATTCAAATAGGACCCAAAGGAACCGATTTAAAAACTGCACACACACACACAGAAACATATCAGATCATGGCCAAAAACACACTGAAAAACATACACAGGTTGATTTCACTATATTAGTATCTCATATGCTTTCATTGTTTTTATACATGGCTAAGGACATTTTATCCTCTAAACCAACCCACCCCAATACAAACCAGCTGACATAATTAGATTTAAAATAAAACAAGATTTGGCCAGTTTGAGTCCCTGTATTTGTATTTCTACGCAGGACCACGTCAAACATCCTAACAACATGTCTAACTTCACTCTCACACACACCACGGGCCCACAGTAAGGATTTCCGTGGGCGGAAAATGATACCTTGTCGTTTAGATGTTAAAAACCTTTTGTTGGCGAGAACACCCTAAACTCTCATTAAACTGTTCATCAAAACAAGCCCGACACAAACACGCTTTTCGACACACTTACCGGCTCTGTTACTGTATTGATCTCTGGCTCTTGTGACACATAACTGATACATTTCTTTCCTCCGGTCCACGATCTCACACTCCTGTTAAACAAGAAAAGAGTTAAGGAACGCGAATTAAGACACGCCCAGGAACACTCGTCAGTAAAGCAGACAGAACCGCCCAAAACGCAAACTTCCACCGATCCTACTATAGCGAAGGGCTGATTTATACATATTAATGACGCAACTGGACGTTTGACCAATAGGCGAACTTGGTTGTTTAAAAGACACTGCGTGAGCAATATACAGCCGTCAGACTGACGAATCTATTCAAATACTTTTAAAATAAAATACATTTTGTTCACATTGATCAAATATGATTGGGATCTGAATTTCTAAGGTCACATAAAGGCCTCAATGGAAAATAAGTTTGCGTATCTGACGCTCTAAGAGCGTTACCTCAGAAAACATCAGCGAGGGCTAATTAACATTCATGAGCTAAATTTTTCCCATAGTAGGATTCATACTGCGGCGCGTTGACCAGCGCTGAGCTGATACAGCACAAGAGGGCGTGACTGACGCAGAGTGCAGCGGACGCTGCAGACGATCCTCGTGTGATGAAGGTCGTTTGAATGTTTAACCCGTAACAGCAGGAACTGTCCCAAGAAAAATTACAATTGTTGAATAACAAAAACATCATTGGATTATTTATTTAGTATAACGTCATTTAGCTATACGGCTTTATACGTCTTAAACACCAAGTTAAGTAATTAGAATATTTTAACATTTACATATTACCGCACTTACAATTATGAATAACGACGACAACAACAATAATAATACAGAAACAACAATAATAACAATATGTATTACAACATGTTAACAATATGTAACAATAAAAATGTTAGAAGAAAATCATACCAATATAATTATTATAATTACAATGACAATAATAATACTCGTAATAAATCTTCATGTGCCAAATGTTTTTCTCAGCGCGTTCGTAATTACTGTACAGTTTCACCAATATCATAGTCAGGTGTGAACATGTTACAGTACTCGTGACAGTACTCATGATATGCTGACTCGTGTCCAGAATAATAACTGTTCATAATGTAACTGAAATCACTTATTCATATTTCTATCATCTCGACTTTGACTAACAAGATTTACACCCAAGTATAAGTCACCATTCCCATGAAAATATTAACTTACCTTCTTAAATATGTTATCTATTACGCATTATATAACTATCATTTATAACTACAACAGATCACCTAGAACAAAATTATCGCCGAAAAACATATTTTCAATAACTTCATTTAATCTCAAAGTGATGTAATCGCTGTGTAAGCAGTAGATAAACTTGCAGGGCGAGGCTTAGTTAAGGGACAAGCTGGTTGGCTGCTGCGGTAATACGTCATCAGCAGTCGACAAATAGTGATTCAACTTCAATGTGCGGTTGCGTTGAGTGTTTAAGATATATGAGTTGATCATCTATAAAACAATTGTATGTATTTAAGTAACAAACAGGTAGCAAAGTTATCTTTTAATGATGAGTGTTCGACGTTGTTTCGTTTTGCTGAGACCAACGATACAAAGATCTTGTGTAGGGCGAAGTCTTTTAGCCAAAACATTATGTACTGCCGGAGGTAAACACATGCAGGCAAAGAAAATGGCTTTTGCTACTCCAAACACCTATTTACCTTTTTCGACTAATCCATTACTGGAGTATGCTTCACAGAATAGAAATAGAGTTGACTTCTACAGGGGATTCGCAACTTCTGTTTGTAGGACTGAAGCCATTGGACAGGTGCAGTCAACCCATTATCACCTGGTGTACACCTGCAAAGTAAGATTGCAGACTTTTTAATATGAGCGATTCTTCAGTTAGGGGAACTTTTGATTCTTTAAAATCATGAAGAAAAATGGTCAAACATTTGTTGAAAGCATTGTTAGCATCGAAGCATTGTTAACCTTCTCTCACTCATACTTGTGGTAATAGGTGTGCTCCACTCGCTCCATGAAGAAAATATCCAAGATAGCCTATCACAAGGGTGTTGTCATAGTAACGTGTCCAGGATGTAACAACCACCACGTCATTGCTGATAATCTGAACTGGTTTTCTGACCTGGAGGGGAAAAGGTGTGTATGTACGCTTCAGTTTGCAAATAGAAGGAACCATCATGCCAGCTTAGCCTTCAAGCTCAATGTCTACTAAAAAAGTATCAGCAAAAAATTTGCAAGAAAACTTTTTTTAAAGTAATGTTTGATCATTTTCTGAAAAATGTAAGTTACACAATTGCTGTAATATGTCCACAAACAGTTCACCGCAAACTCACTTCCAGGACTTTAGTCTAACATGGAACACCTACATCCAATCAATTCATGATGAAAAAAAAATCAAGTCTCTGCATTTGTTTTATCATTGAATTCTCCAGTTGGAACGTTATAAAAATGAATGCATATCCAATTTTAGATTGATGTTAAAAACTGATGGGATATATTTGACTGTTTTTTGTAAACAATTATAACAAAAGTCTCATTATTGTGTATTCTGTATTGCCATAGAAATATAGAGGAAATCCTGGCGGCTAAAGGGGAATCAGTCAGAAGAGTTCAAGGGAATGATGCCCTGGAGATTGTTGCTGAGGAATCAATTAGGGAAGCTGGAAGTAACAGTTCAGATGAACAGAAGCCACCAGAACTAAATGATGGTTCAGAAAAAACATGACCATTTTGAAGAAGTGAAATAATTGAATTCTATCTTTGGACATTTATGTTGAATGTTTAAGTGTAACAATGGCTTAAAAGATCTTAAATGTATCGTATGGCTATATATTTCTTAATAAAACTAAACAACTACAACTTTAAAGATGTTTTTTGGAAAAATGTAGCTATTTGGCTCCTCCTTGTGGTCATTGCAGCATTGTAACTTCTCTTTGATTTTAAACAGCGACCTTTGACTTACCAAACATTAATATCTCAAATCAAATACAACAAATCAATGATTTTTTGCAACAGTTATCCACCGCTATACAACATTGGTGGAGTTTGCGCGGTGTCGTCGTTTAAGGTGTGACGCAGTCACGACCAAAAGCGAAACCATATAAATAGAACGAGTGTGTGGAGTCGATCAACAATAAAAGCCTGGTCTCAAAATGGGAGGTGCGTTGCGGCTAATCTGAATAATAATTCTCCTGATTTATTTCTGCAAGGTGTACTTTAAATTCAGTAACTATTAACATTTCTAAATGTTATTATTCAAGTGTAAATTATATTCCAAAATACTGCTGAGGCGGGACGTAGTTGGCGCCGTCACGTGATAAACATACTTTTTTCAGCGCTGCCGATCGTGGACCAATCATAGTCCTTCCTCACACGGCATAGGCAAGTTTAAAACGTATAAATTCGTATACATTCTGTAGTCAAACTTTAATTTGTTTATCAGATATTAATATTTTGGAGTTACATATTTAAACGATTATACATTCTAGCTTACAAACGTCTCCAATAACTCAAATGCACGTCTTAACACTTAAAGGCGGACAAATGCGGCTTCCGCATTCTGGGTCACTAAACGCCCCTGGAGGAAAACCAACTTCATGTCTCGCCAACGATTATTAACTAAGTAAAATTCGGTTCTCAGTGACCAGGACCGAAGCTCATTTACACAGCCGTGGCTGATGGGTAAACCAGGCGGTAATCGATCCAACAGTGCCTGGACGGTCTTCGGCCGGTGACCGATCATCTCCGAAACCAATTGATGCCCGCAGCCGGACTCCATACTTGAATAAAACAGGGTGTTTGTTAAACAACCAACATGAATTCAGCCGTGCTGTTTTGCGAAACCGAGCAGCCGCGTCACCGTCCATTTCTGATCGGGGTTAGCGGAGGAACCGCCAGCGGAAAGGTACGAGACCTTCACCTTTACTACTGACAAATGCCAAACGGTGTTGTGCTGTTATATGTGATTTCACCGTGCACACCTGTTGTCATCTGATTGATCAAAAACAATATGTGATTTCTAAATATGTGCCATGTGGGATATGTTGGGTTAGAGAATAACTATCAAGAAAATAATATGCATAGAAGCCATCCAATGATAAACGTAGGTCACATGCAAACAAGTAAAATCCAGGTTAATGAAATGACAACAAGACAGCATGCGTCAGTAATGCAGACAAAGAAATTATTCTGCTATGTTAATTCTGCAGGCTCCAAGGATAATAGAAATCTAGGTTTCATTTAGGTTGCAGGAAAAACAACCAGCCACTTATCTAAAACATCTTGTGTCTACCTGTAACGCTATCAGTGATGGTGTTCAGACTGATGCAATTACAAATGGACGCTACGTAATGAGTCCAGGTCGCTCATGTGACAAGAAATGCTGTTTTCTTCTCCAGTCCACAGTGTGTGCCAAAATCATGGAGCTTCTGGGTCAGAACAAAGTGGACCACTGTCAGCGTAAGGTCACCATCGTTAGTCAGGACAGTTTCTACCGGGTTCTGACTCCAGAACAGAAGGCCAAAGCTTTAAAGGGCCAGTACAACTTTGACCATCCAGGTACAACCACAGAATTAAAGGAATAGTTCTCCCAAAACTGAAAAAAGCTGTTTTATTTACTCACCCTTAAGTCACTGGAGATAGCTTCAGTTCCTATCCACTTTTCTCATTCTCACAACAGGATCTGGAATTTCCTGGAGCAAATGAACGATGACAGCGTTTCATTTTTGAGCGAACTGTCCCTTTAAGACATATGATTGTAAATGGATCTTTAAACCAGTTTACTTTCCCATGTTCTCTCTCTGTTCCTCAGATGCGTTTGATACAGAGTTCATGTGTCAAACTCTAAAGGACATTGTAGAAGGAAAAATGGTGGAGGTTCCCACATATGACTTTGTCACCCATTCCAGGCAATCACACACACACACACGGTTCTCTCATATTGACACATCAACTAGCAACACACATTTGCATTCTCTCACAGTTTAACTGATCTTTTATAGAGGTGTGGATTTCTGTGTTTGTCTGATAATAGCTAAGTTAATGTGTGTGTATGTGTGTGTGTGTGTGTGTGTGTGTGTGTGTGTGTGTGTGTGTGTGTGTGCAGGCTGCAGGAGAAGATTTGTGTGTACCCCGCTGATGTGGTGCTGTTTGAAGGTATTCTGGTGTTCTACACACAGGAAGTCAGAGATATGTTCCACATGAAGCTGTTCGTTGATACTGACTCAGATGTGCGTCTGTCTCGCCGAGGTAATCATTTATTTGAATTTATTATAAATTCATGAAATTAATAGTTTCTTTTTCTATAATGTAAAATATAAAGGGACATATTGCTATTTCGTTTCATGTTTTTTAATTATACTTTAAGGAATGAAACATTTCCAGAGTTACTTACATCCAAAATAAGAACTTAGAATTCAAATGAGTAACTTTGCAGAAATTTTGCAGTTGGATGACTATGAAAATGGCTGCTTATATTTATTGTTTATTTTGTCTTATAACTTTATTAATTAAATAAAAGAATAGTTTTTGGCTTGGTCATATTATTTCTGTGTATTGAAATGTTTTTAAATAATTAGAGTTAGTTTACAGTTATAACACGTCAGATATTTTTATGATTGGGTGTATAATGTGTGATTGGGTGTGTGTGTAACAGTGTGTATATTGTGTCTTTAGTTTTGCGGGACATGAGAAGAGGACGAGATCTTGAACAGATTCTCACACAATACACAACCTTTGTTAAACCTGCCTTTGAAGAATTCTGTCTTCCGGTGAGAAAACACGCACACACTCAAATACACACTCACACAACTCAATGCTGACATAACATTGTGTTTTTATATTAACTGTGATAAAATCCTGACATTTGAAATCTTTCCTTTCTTAGACCAAGAAATATGCAGATGTAATAATACCACGAGGAGTTGATAACATGGGTACATTTGAGTCAAAATGCCAAGCAAAGTCTGAATTTAATTTAAGGATTTTGGTTCTTAAACTGTTTCTCTTCTGTGTCTTTTTAATCTCCAGTGGCAATAAACCTGATTGTTCAGCATATTCAGGACATTTTAAATGGCGACATCTGCAAATGGCAAAGGGGCTCTGTGAATGCACACGCCCATGGGCGTGGCCAAAAGAGGGGCGCGGCTGAAAACGGCGAGAAATCCAGCGGGGGAAATCTGTCTGCGAAACGGCCCCTACTGGAGCCCAGCACACGGCCACATTAACGCAAGCATACACAAAAACTTGAACACATTACTGCATGCTTCCAACACAGAACTTTTTTTAACTGTCAGGTTAACTTTTCACAGAATTAAGTAACTTTGTTGCAGGTTAGAGTCACATGACCTTCAGTGTGACCTTCGACCTGTAATAGTGTCTCCAAGAGCAAGACAGCTTTCTTTAATCATAAAACGTGTTGTGTTGTCACACTGATCGAATGTACACAATAATCACATTAATCTCTACCAATATGATGCATTTGATAAGAGTCTGAACTGTGTAAGAGGGTAAAAGCAACAGTACAGAAACTAACAAACGTTCAGAAACAAACCGATTCTTCAGTCTCACTTCCTGTTCGGTCTCAGAGGGTTTAAATTGTCACTAATACCAGGTTATGCAGAATATCGTCAAATAAATTGTTAGTAAGGTTTTAGTGAGTTTAATGGTATTTCAAACACCTAAAAAAATTATTAAAATAAAAGACAAGCAATTTTTAATGTTACCAAAAATAATTACTTTTTGCAAATCTTGTAGTTTTAAACATGAATCTTTCTTCCATCTACAAGAATTTATATTGTGTTTACATTCTATTGTATAACTTGTTAATAACATCACACAATGTTCCTAAATGTGAATATTTAAGTATTTTTTCAGTTGTAATCATGTATGTTTTTTTTATTATTAAAGAGAATCTGATACTATATCTGATTATTTGCATCAGTAACCACCTTAGAGATACACTGGGTGTTATGTGGGGGAAAAAAACATTTTGCCACAGATATGGTATTACATAGTAATTCTGATACCACAGTATATACACAGTGGTTATGAAAGATTACTACATTAATATTAAATGTTACCCAATAACATGGTAGTTTTAATATAGTAGTTAATGACTGCTTACCACAAGTAAAATAGTATATATATATATATATATACTAGTACTACCACATAAAAATGTAAAACCATAGTGCTTAACAATGACTACATTTACCCACCTTACATCAAGATTTAAAGAATACCAAGGTTTTACTTGTCCAAGAATTGTAATACCATGACATTCCCTATTAGTATAGAAAAAAGTGTTTTGAAGAAGAATACAAACATGAGGCGGATACAAAGAGAGCAGTTTTATTGGTGGTTAAATATACAGGATGTTATATGTGTAACACGAAAAAAATCCCAGGAGTCGGTAAACATCAACATCACAGGTAGACACACACACACCCAAACATACACACACACTGCAGAAAGCAGTCTTCACTTTCCTAATACTATATCTGAAGGACAACATTCTGTAGAAAAACCACACACACATACAGCCAAACACACACACACA
>JAZGTK010022843.1:0-10140 GCA_036877625.1 Ambastaia sidthimunki | reverse complement strand
AGTACCAAACAACAGTTAATTTTAAGAGAGGGAAATCAGAAAAGCACTCCATGTGTGCCCCAGGAGGAAAGTGCCCATGCTAAAATGTTGCCAATAAAGTCAGGCCTCTGGACTCCTCCTGCCCCCAGTCTAATTTCAGCACACAGGGAGCAATTATGGCCCCCCATGAAACAAATATGGCATCTGCCAAGCCACAAGTTAATGGCCTCAGACCAAAGCTCAAAACCATACAGGAGAAACATCAATATCCATTATATACCTTAGCTAAACGTCTTCTAGGTATTTCTGTGGATCTCGAGGGACGGATCTGTGTTTCATTTTTGTTCATATAGTGTGAAAAAATTATTTTCAAGCAAATGAATTTCTGGTACCTTTAAATGGCTCAGTATATTAATGCTGCATGATCCTTAAAAATACAAGGGCTGTTTCTGCTATTTCTGTATGTAAATGATCTCAGTTATGATTGGTTAACCTGCATAAACCACTATAATACACATTGTTCATTAGGACAGTTGATGAAGAACATCATAATAACTCCTGAAAGATCTGGTTTTGCATCTTAGTTTCTATAAATGTACAATGTATATAAGCATGTCATAGTACAGTATATACAACCCTGAAAACGTGTTTCATGTTTTGCCCCTCGTATATAAATACAGTATATTTTTTAGCCCACACAATGACCCTTGATCTTTTACCTTCTTTCACCAATAAACATACCTTCTACACTCCCCTTAACACTATAATCTAATGTTCATATGATACCTGCTCTATATTAAGTCAAGGTGCTGCTGTTTACATTAGGGAACATTGTTTTCTTTTGTGACCTCATGCTTGTATCTTTGGGACATTGTGATTGGCCGCCTCTGAGTTTAATGTCTTTCATATCACTCTTCGCTCTCTTTCTTCCAAAACCAGTTCAACTCAAACCCTTTACTTTACGCTTCACACCCTAAACCACACACAAAAACTATAATCCTGTTTTGTATCTTTTAACATACTGACCTTTTGCAAAAGCACATGAAAAACAGAATAAGGAAGCCAGCCCATGAGTTTTGAAAGCATTTCTAACAAGATTTCAATGATGTCAAAGCTAAGACGACTCAGAAAACTAGAGCATGAAATACCAAAAGGTTGAAACTGACTTTAATGATATGAGTTGTCACTCACACACACACAAAATCATATTTTCCAGACAATCCAGGATGCATCATCAAATATACAGAGAAACAAAAACCACAGAAAGGACGGCTGATCAGCCTGTGGGATCAATAGCAGTGAAAGTGGCAGTGAACTCGATTCGAACCCTGGCTCAGAGGCGGCGCTGAATTTATGCAACTAGGTCGCCTGCACGCGAACGCTAGCTTCAGTCGGACAGGCTGCCAGTGAGCGCAGACCCATTTGCTCTTCCCGGCTTCATTAGGGAGCTCTGCACAAGGGTTTCAAACAGAATCTATCATGAGATCTTCATTGAAATCCGAGCAATTAAAGGGAAACCCCTCTGCTTTTCAAAGAAACCGGGAACAAGCCTGAACCGATTTCTCCACGCCCCTCCCCAACTATTTTATAACCGAGACATGACCGTAATGTCTTTGTAGATCTGCGGTCTCATAATCAACACTGTGGAATCAATGTATTCTGGCTTCAAATGCACAGAGCTCTACTTTCATGGTCTGATCGTAAAGCACTTCAGTCCAAACCTTCTCCATGGCACCACAGCGCAAGTTAAGCGCTCAGTTGGCAGTAATATATGCCGTGTCTCTCTAAGGGCTTCGTAACTCTCCCTGCCAAAGCTAATCATGGTTTAGCAATGAGCGCAGTGCCGAAAGTTTTATCGGCGATGTCTTAATGAGAACGCCATACGTTTGGCGACGCCAATTCAAACAGAATCCAAAGATTCTTATACAAGAACAGTCTTCAGTTCTGCCTCGCTCCCAAACTGTTAAACGACAGTCACAATCTCGGAGATATCTGTGATAAGGTCACCAATATTTTGAGATTTCTACCACTTTCACTGAGTGTGTGACTGTTTCCACAGCAGTTCAGCATATGGGCACTGGCCTGCTGCCCGGAAAGGAAACTTCATCATTATTTAAGCAATATAATATTTGAGTAATTTATTCCTGAGGTCCGGGCCAGACTGCCATCCAGGGTTGATTTAGGGGTCCCTGCTTTGTTGTAACTCACAGCAGACATGCTGAAATAAGGCAATCTCACCTCAGCTGTGTGTAGTTTGGAAAACAATATCATGGCAAAATAGAATACAATTTAAAGAAAAATAAACACCTATTTCAGTTCAAGATTTAAAATAACAGCCTAGTTTTAGAATAATAAAGTTTAGACATGTGCAAACATTTAAAGAGAGAAATTGTTTTATATTTCCTAAAATTGGCTCACCAGTCAATAACAGACTAACATAGCTTCATTACAATTTACCCCAAAATTACAGTTGTCATAATTTACTCATATTTTCATATGAGTAAATAGATCTCATATTTTCTTTCTTTCATGAGATTTTCAAAATACTGTTTTCCGTACAATGAAAGAACAGTATAGTAATAGTAGAAGTAATGTATACAGCCAAACTCCACAAAAGTCAACACCAAAAACATTTTTAAAAAAAATCAGGCAGACAGCAACTGAAGTCCAAATCTGATGCTTTTTGTAAAAAATTGCCTGTATTTTGTACTTTTTTGTCTTTTAAAGTATAGCAGTAAAATACTTTTTTGTCTTTTAAAGCTTAGCAGTAAAAATCAGTAATACTGAAAACTAAAATGACAAAAAATAATAAAAGACTTTTTTCATTTTTTGGTGAACTATTTCTTTAACATGCTGTTTGTTACACGTGACAGAGAATAAAGTGAGCAAATGGCCCAGAGCTAAATGGCAAGTCGAACATTTAAAAATAGTTTCAATCAATGCTTTAATCAGCTAGAATAACAACTGTGTTTTCATGTTTGTTTGTGTGGCGTCTGAGTATGTGGTTTACGAGGACACAAATGTGTATAATGACGTGGATAACAATGTAAACATGGTTTATATGGTCAATGTAAACAAGTTTTCTGTAAGGGTTAGGGTTGGGAATAGTGTTGTACAGTAAAAAACCATTGTGTCTATTGAGAGTCCTCATAAACCACATATTCAACATATATGTGTGTGTGTGTGGCTGGAGCATTTTTTTAACAAGCTGAAGAGCTTTTTATATACATTATTTTATTTAATGAGGGTGCAAATCCTGGCTATGGATTCTCTGTCACTGTTGTGATAGTCAATACAGTATAATTATCATTATCATAGACTGACTGCTCTGTTACTCAGGCACAAAGCTGGTGATTATATTCTCGCTCGCTGGAGAAATGATTTCAGTATGCACAGCTTTCAAGCTCTGTCCAAACAGCTGAAATATGTCAATCTGTGAGAAACTGCTAAATGCTGTCTCATTAGAAACAGGCTCTTTTGACTTAAACCAGCAGGCAACCACCCAGAACATAGCAACAACATAGCAACACCCAGGTCATCAAAGCTGCCAGCATTTTTTCACAGATTTCCCTCACAAGTTTTTCAGAAACTGTAAAAATCTACTTGTGTTTAGACAAAGAAACGCAAAGCCTTTGTTGTGATCAAAACAGCATCTAAGCCTGAGCACATGTGAGCTAATCTGCAGACCACCCTGGACTTCTAGAAAAGCAAAAGACAAAAGTGAGAGAGCCAGAGAGGACGAGTGAGTAAAGCCTGGTGCCAAGAGCCAGCCGAGCTGCCCATTCATAACTCCAGGTCACAAGGCAAAAAAAAACACAGAAACCTGAGCCAAGAATTTCACTTTTTTCAGTGGAGGTTTTGTTTTTCCTCAGTGAGAAAAACCTCAGATTGAGTTCCGGAATCATTTGGCCAGAGTCCCTGGATCTGCAGTCGGATCCGCAGATCACAGGATGTCTTCCAGATGACACAAGAATCAAATGAAAGCCACTGGAGTGGCAATGCAATGAAAGGGCTTCCATTTATCTGCAAGACTGGGCACTATATCAAAAACACACACAATATATTCCCTATGATTTTCCTGGCGATATAAAAGCAACATGGTGAATACTGTGATGATTTAAAAGCATTTTTATTTAGGCACTTTAAAGTTTTTAAAGAGTTATTAGACTAGTTTGGGATCTTTTATTGTATCACACATATCAAAAAGATTTCATTTCTATAAAATGAATTATGAAAAAACAAACTAAACTAAAAACAATTTAAAAAGTTAATTATACTTTTGGTTGTACATTTTAATTTTAACTTCTTTAACTTAGTACTATGGAGCACATTTTTTCTTACTACAGGTAGTTTGTCTATGTGACATAAAATCTTAAATGATCAAAGGCTGAAATATATCAGGAAGTTAATGTTCTTTGCTTTATCATTCAATCCTATTGGGTTCATATAGATTTCAACATGTCCCAACACATCTGACATGAAGAACTGGGTGAGAAACCGCATGCGTCTACTCCCAAATCTTCCAAAAAAAGTGGGTCACTCTGGGTTATTAAATTATTAAAGTTATTAAAGTTTAGTAGCTATTATTAAGTTATTAAATATTATCTATAACCCTTTTTCCAAATAATAGAGATTACTCAATAGCAGCAAGAAGATTATACAATGAATCTTTTCTGCAAAGACAGTTTAAGCTTCTCACAAATGCTTTCAGAATGTTTAGCATTAAGTACGAGACATGTATGTATGTGTGTAACAGTGAAACAGATGGAACCACAAAGGAAAATAAAACATGGGCTGATATTTCATACATGTTATGACCAAATACACTTGCATCCAGTTGTGCCATCTGGTCTTTAAGTTCTGCATAGCGGAATAAATTCAAACCATTGCGGGACACTGCATGTCCAACCATTATTTGACTTAATGAACAGCCATACATCAACAATTAGCAAATTAGTCCTCTATAATGACCGTTATACATGGTCTGACATCACACAATGATGTCATACATATCATGTCCCCGTTAGGCTTACCGTCAACATGTTTGTGTTTAGCATGTTAAGGGGGTCATAAACCGAAAAAATTTTTTGTAGTTAAGAGGTGATTATTCTATAAAATATTTTTTAGAATTCAAAATTTTCAGAATACGTCTCATTTTAAAAATGGTGTGACTATGACATCATAGTAATGCGAAGAACTGCCTCACACACACACATTTTTAAATTGCTATTTCTTTAGCCCTGGCCGTAGAATCATGCATGTAGTAGGTAAATAAAAGAGAGACGTTAATGCTGGGTTACTACAGCTATAAAGATGTCTTTGGGGACAGCAAGACATTGTGCAGTGTCAGGTTGTGGATAAACCCAGTCATTGCATTGCCTTCCTTTAGATCTTAAACTAAGGACTGAATGGTTGAATTAATTTTTAATACAGTTCCTGACCCTGTCCATTTCTTCAATACATTTTACTCTGGACTCCTTTTAAAACATGGCACAGTTTGACACAGGATTTGCAGAGAGTTTGAAGCTATGTCCTCTGTATTGGGTCTGACAGGAAAAGCGCAACACACATCTAAGTAAATGTTTAATTTATCCGGTCTCCGTATTGCTTTGTTATTGCTGTTACCCAATAATAACAGTGGGCAGTTACTTCCAAATCTTAAATGCAGCTTGTCCATAAAAATAAAGTGTTTTTGGGTAGAAAATAGCCTATTACTTATTTATAATGTTTTCCTATGTAAAAACCTAGCACCATTAGTGGACCACAGAGAATAATACAAAATAATTTTAAAAAATAATTGTAAAACATTTTGGCTGTTTTGTTTGTTTGCAATTTTACTGACATCAAACATGCTATTCAGTGTCCTAACTAACAGACAAGTGAACAACAAATAAAACCACATCAACTGTGTCAGACTGGATGGTTATTGATTATCTATTATATGAATCAAATGAAAGACAGGCTCAGACAGGGCCTGAAAATAAGCACCAAAATACATCTCAAATAAAGCAGTTCCTCACCAACAGACTGTACATTTAAACGTAGGTTTAAAATGCTATGTACACACATATTTCAGATAACCATTCAAAAGTTTTGCTGCAGGTTTAAATTGAAAACCAACATTAATAATGCAGCAAATGATTTTTGAAGGGTTCTGACAAAGCTAAATCTGACAGCAGTGTATAAAATAAAAGCTCACTGGCAAGTGTGTGTTATTTTTGGCACTGGAGATGAAGCCCTGAATAGCATCTAAAGAAAACATCTGCCAACACAGATGTAATGTTTCTCATAAGTGGACATTTAAACAGTGAGCCAAAGAAGTATTGTGGCATTATTAACCGCCAAACACGGATTCATTTCTTTTAAATGTTATTCACTGGACTGATTATTTGACGTTTGACATTGAATCAGTCCTGCCAGTCCCACCGCAGCTGATAAAACAATGTAATGCCCTCTAGTGGAGACAAGCAATACAGCACCACTATTGAAATATAATACATATTTCTGGTACTACATTGACCATAATGAATCAGTTTTTTAAAAATTACAAATTCTACAAATCCAGTCTGTGTGATTCAGAGACAATATCCAACTTCCAAATATATTCACTCACAATCACAATCCAACAGCAGGCAAGAGTCTCTTCACCCATACATGAAGCTTCTTAGATAAATCTCCAGTCATTATTATTTGTGCCATCACAGGATGTGTTAGTTCGCTATATGCAAGAAGGATTTAGATTAGTGTGCAAGTACTTTACAAATCCTATCAGTGCTGCACCACCAGGGGGCGTCGCATACAACAAAACTAATGCTTCTCTGAGCTAAGCTTGCTGATCCAACTTAAATGCATGAGCTCATAGTGACCTCACCGCCAGGATGACCACAGACAACGCAAAGACACTCTAGTATTCTTCAAACCCTTTGCCCTTGCGATGAATCACATCAAGCGTAGTCATCATCACTAATGGTGTATTTACTGTGTGTTAACCTTGGCTACCAAGTCACAGCCAAGAACGATTTACATGATTCTTGCTCATGCTATTCAGAACTAGGTGGTATTAGGGGAGGGACATTCTTGTTCTAGAAAGGATCTGATTGGACAAATTGAGAGGTGCAATATGAGTCATCAATTTTTGTGGTCTGTATTCCTGGAAAATACGAACTGTCATTTTAAATGTGTGTATGTAGTAATAGTGAATTTTGTTAAAATTTAAGAATACACTAGAATACAGATAACAGAATACCAAAAAAAGCCACAAAAATGCTATTAAGAATTGTAGTGCTCTTTAAATATAATTTGGTCTATTTTTACAAATCTGACCTGGGGCCCGTTCTTCGTATGTCGCTTATTACAACCGAGGTCAAAAGACACATCTGAGATAATATGATCCAGCTAATCATTATCTGACTAATTCAGTTCTACAAACACACCTGTTGTTGATGATTAGTTTGGCTGGATTGAGTTATCTGAGCTATTATTGCGCGTTTATGCGCTAGTTTAAAAGGGGCTATGTATCGATAGTAGAAACACTGATCAGCAACGCTGCTATTGGTTGTCCGCAATGCCCACTTTTTCTCAGTGACAGAACAAAAATTGCTAATAGAGGGCTATGGTGAGTTCCAAACTAATAAAACTTCAGGGAACACCTCAAAGCTGCAAAGGCCAGGAAAGAGGGTTGGCAAAAAGTTGCAGACAAATTAAATGCGTAAGTAGTGACTGTGTTAGATGTTTTTATCACTTATTACTGTATATATTATATACTGTTCATTTTGGGTTTTTTTCATAATTACTTTAATCTTTTATATTAGACCCCCCACGGGACCCACCAGAACTTGGGAACAAAAAAGGTAAAATATAAGAATATTCCACAAAATGGTAATATTAACTACATATATTGTTCTTAGTCTTTTTTTAAAAGACTGTGAAATAATGTGCTTGTTTGTTTATATCGGCAACTAGGAAAAACGCAGAGCAAAAAAAAACAGGCGGTGGTCCTGCACCCCCACGTCACACCCCGGCAAGAGAACTGGCCCTTGGGTTAAATGTGAACCAACCCAATGTTCAGGGCATTCCTGGGGGCAGCTCTTCCTTAGACCCACAGCCTGGGACCAGTAGCAGCAGCACCTTCATTACTGGTAAAGAGGCTTTTAATTCTCTTTGTGTGCTGTAAAAAAATTGTTTGCTACCTTTCAAATGTCAGCTACACTCACTTCAACTGTTAAATCTTGAGTGGTGCTCTGAATTGCATTGACATGAAAGGAAGGCGACTAAACCTACTTTGAGTGAATGTAACAATTTTGCTATATTTCTTTTACTGTGTAACTCATTGTAATGAAATCGCAGTTTTACAAAACACACCATCACTTTTACCTGTTCTCATGCAAGTGGTGGCTGAAGCATGTGCAGTAAGTGGACTTGTTGTATTTTGTTTTTTACATCAATAGTGAAGATACAATAGTATCACTTTGTCACACCACTTATTGTCTTTGCACGGGACAGTGAAGTGTTTCGCAAAACACGATTAATTCTAAAAGCTCTGCGAATTATCCTCGCACCTTCCGGAACAGGTTGCTCTTGTAAAAACAGGCAAGACATCGGCTGCAACAGACTTCCCGTATCACCTCCGCTTATAAAGCCGCAATCTAATCCTGTTTACATGAAATAAGCCTGATCCCGAGCAGGTTTAAGTTTACCAACCCGTTGCTATGACAACAACTTCAGGATGAGCGTCGAAGAACCAAATTATCCAAGATCATGCCAAATTCTTTACAATCAAACCCAGCTAACTGAGTTAGCGATGTACGAAGAACGGGCTCCTGATCACTGACATCTTATAAGCAAATAGTCAAACACTGTCCAGAATCTTCCAAATCCAGCTCTCTCTGTGAATTTATGACTAATAGTTTATCACTGCTTGTGAAAACGCACTAATATCCACCCCCAACACACCAGGCATTTTTTAACATGCCCATCATGCCCACCAACATGTTTAGTGTTAGTCATCCATAAATCATCAATTGCATATCATGCTGATTTAGTTAGACTGCATCTGAAAATATGCCAATCAACAACAATGTCAGAATCTTCAAATGTGAACCACCATTGATGTCAAAATCACTCAATTCAATGTGACATGATAAAGCAAACAGATTTGCAGACGAATCATGCTTTCACATGAAATCACTGATCACCTCTTTAAACTTTTTTTAAACTTATGTTTAAAAATTATTATTCAAATCATTTTTGTTTTGTTTCTCTAAAATAATATTGTGAAATATATCTATAAAACAGTAGTTTACTAGTTTACCATATACTTAACACTAGTCCCGACTCTTCTTCTGTGTGTTTACTGCTACAGTTTTGTTTGTAGTCTTTGCTTTAGCGCCACCATCCTGCAGTTTAGGGTAACAGCAGTAGCTGTTCTTAAGATCAAATATAACTGGATGACCCGTTTAATTTTTGGGCAAAGGGAAAAAAAAAAAAACACACTAGTAGAAAAAAACTCTTGCTTTGTCACGGTGTGAATAACTGTGTCGTTTTTATGAATAACTCCACAGGGATCTGTTGTTTCTATTCAAAGAAATCATTGCGTTGAACAGTCACAGTGTTTAATCGTGCTCAGTGTGAAAGGACCTTAAAGTTTGAATCCCACAGAGCTTGTTATGAGCATGTCTGGGTCAAATTTCACACCACAAAAATTAAACAAATTGTTCAAAAAAAAGAAGCATAATTTTTTTTAAATCAAAAATATTTTTTTACATGGTGATGTCCCATTCTTCAAAATTCCTATAACAGTACCTGAAAAAGTCATATATCATTATTAAAACTATGGTTTTTTATATATCACATACATTAGTATTTGTACTTCCCTTTAATTTATGCTTATTTTAATACAAAAAAACATACAAAAATAATATGAGAATTTAATCAGAACCCCTACTGAGAATAATGAAAATTACAGAAACAATCTGGGCAGTTTACAAATGAGAATTTAAGGGGAGATGTGTATATCCATTCGAAAAAAATAGCTCTAAAAAAATTCTTTTGATTTTGGAATTGAAATATAACCATTTTTATGAGATTTAACCCATCAGCATGTGTGTGTGTATAATGTTGAGAAAGTAGTTGAGACAGAACGTAACAGAGACAGAGGGTGGG
>JAZGTK010022841.1:0-10141 GCA_036877625.1 Ambastaia sidthimunki | reverse complement strand
CACATGTACATATAAAAGTGAAAATATCTCCTTACTAAAGTGTACTTTATTCTTACATTTTTATAATTATTGCATGCAATTCTTGTAACATTTTTCCTATTTTATTATTTAATGCATTTGTTGAAGGGAATTCGAAGTAATTATGTGAGATTACAAGCCATCAGCCTTAACAAGCTGTCCGTGGTGTTACTGCCCTTATTAAAATAAACTAACTGCTGTCTTTAAGTGAAAGCTTGTTAGCAGTAATTTGTGAACTCCTCAGTAGCCACGGGAAACATCAAGCAGTAGTTTCAGTGCAAGTCAAACTAGGTAGTGATAAAAGATTTAGCAAGTCTTAGCGTTGTTAGTTCATGATAGCTCATGCATTACAATAAGGTTCCATTCATTAATTTTAGATAAAGTGTTACCAACATAATATATGTAACGTTCCAGTAGAACAGAATCAACGATACCTGTCTGTCATTTTTACAGCTGTGGAATAAACATTAAACTAATGCACTGTTTTGATTCTGTAAAAATATCACCAATGATAATTAGCCAGCGAACGAGAGCGAACATGATGTATCTAATTAAAAACTGATGAAGTAAAACGGATCCTAATTTATTCCAGCTTGCTTTTTATTCCAATTTTAAACCACTGCTATCAAACAATTAAATGTGCGCGTACACACCATGGGGTCAATTCCTCCTTCCATTAGACAGAAACGCATGAAGATGAACATGAATTAGACAATGCCGTCACGGCCGAGTAATGAATGACTTGTTTACCAAAATGTTTCTATAAATAAAATCTTCACAATTAGCAGTTCTTGTGAGAGCTTCTGTACTGTAAATTGCCTCTTGACTGGTCAGAATGGGATTTGAATGGATTATAGTGCTCATTTTTCCCCAGGTAAATTGTGAACTTTATTTGTAAAAGAGAATAAGTGCAGATGGATTTTTAATGGGGGTTCTGAGGAACACGAGACGTTTTAAAGAATGTTGACGCTGTTTTTTTCCACACAGTGAAAGTTAATTGGGTTTGCTGTCATAACTTTTGGCCAAACATCTTTTGTGTTTTACAGTAGAAACGAGGTTAAATGGGTTGGAGCAACATGAGGGTGAGTAATCAACAGAGTTTTCACTTTTGGGTGTACTGTCCCTTTAATAGTTATCAAAAGTTTGCTGAGATACATGCAAATGAGATTTATGCAAATATACTTACCATACGTAAAGATGGTTAGGAAAGGTTATTGCTGATGGTCAGTTAAAAACACTGCTGCATTGAACAGATGAGTGTGTGTGAGAGACGCATGGATCCTGGGATTTTCAGGTTAAAGTCATGTACTCAGGGTTGCGGTCTGGGCAAATGTCCTGGGATAAAGCGTCAGGGTACTCATTACCTCCGGAGCACTTGCTCCATTTTCTCATTCCCTGCTCCCCTGATAGAGGGAAAATTAATTAAAACTTGTCTTATTAACTCTGAGTTCCCAAGAGGCCCCGGTCCGGCACGAAGCACCAGGTCAACCTGATTTCACCTCCTCCGCCTCCATTGCCCACTGGGACATACACACACTTACACGACTTTCAGACTATAGTGATCTGATGAGCAGATAAAGAAAGAAGGAACAAGGGAAGAAAAGATGGATAGGGACACCACCGCAGAGAAAAAAAAAGCAGGGCCATCAATGAGTTAGAATCAAAATCCAGCCCAAGTCTAGATCCATTGAGTCCCAGATTTAGACCGTCTTTTCACCTTATTTTCAGTGTTTAAATGGACACTATAAATGAAGTGTCAAATTATCTAGGGCTCTAGCAACCCCTGGGGGTTTGTACTGTGTTTGTCCTTATGTGGACATTGGTTTCTTTTGCCTTTGAACTGACCTTGTTAAACCATCTTTCATTAAAACCTCCTATACTATATATATATATGTTACAGTATTAATGTACAGTAAATGACTTGTGCAAAAACGTATTTATAGTTCTTGTTAAGCTTTTGCAATGTCATTGATCTTCTGGTTATTTTTGTGTTCTTCTCTCTGTTTATTGATTAAAACCGCTTGGTTTCCAGTTCTGTTTCTCCTCCATCATGTCTCTGGTGTCATGTCTCATGATGTAACCCCAGCATCATTCCTCTGATCTCCACCGCCAACTGCAGCTGCTCCAGACCTTCAACACTTCAACTCCAGCTGCCATGAGAAGGTTGTCAGGCCTGATGGGCTTTGAAGTGCAACCCCATCTGTGTGCGGACTGCTCAAACACTTGAGCTTGTTAACTCATCATGAAGATATAAGAGGCCTTTAAGTGTGTTTGAGTGTGTGTTTTTTACAGTATGCATGATTACTGCAAGGCTGAGTTTGAGGTCCTTCCCAATTCCATATGTTCTTGAAGACTCTTCACAAGCCCTTGAAGGAATCCTTCGGGACTCAAGGCGGTCTGTGTGTCGGGTTCGAGGTGCTTCTCTATTCCGTGTCTTCTAACATATGCGGGGCTGAGTCAGGAATTCAGCCACAGCCAGATTGATACATCACACAGCTGATCTTTGACACGCAGGCAGCTGCTACTGTAGCTGTTCGTTCGTCACGCCCCAAGCGGTAAATGGAACTGACGCAATTAGGCTTCCCCCATACTTCATTTTTCTTCTGTTCTTTGTAGTCCTTGTTAACACGCTTGAGAAATTGGCAGATAATCTGTTGTTATTTTTTGTCTGCCTTTTTAATTTGTCAGAGATTAAAAACTTGGCAAAAAGCAGCAATCACGGAAAAAGCCACTTCTGTTCGTTACAAACAGGCTCAGAGCTGACAATTAGCACTTTCATTTCCTTTTCCCATTTAATTCCATCTGTCAAATGTTTGCTGTGCGCCGAGTGCAACTGAGTGTGTGTGCGAGTCTGTATACGGTGTTTTGCATCCTACCGCTGTGGAGGTGAACCGAGACCCGGCGTGATCTGATACAGGAAACGGTTCACAGTCCAGCGACTCCAAACTGCATCAGAAGGCCTGAGACAGGACATGACCTACTGGAGCGATGGTGTAGACTGGACTTCTGAAATGAAGAGACAACATTCCCTGTCTGGGTTTGACTTCTTTATTTCTTTTTCTGGTTTAGCTTCACGGTTCACTTCAGTTTGATGTTCACATGGTTTTTAAGTATAAAGCGTGTTGGAACCACTTGGGTTACAATGTCAAAACAAATCAAACAAACACTATAGTTTTTGCATGCTTATATTGACACACTTTTTGAGGTAGACCATTTATGCATTTCAAATGTTTTTTAAACGTTTTTAAACTTCAATCTCAGGAGACGCTGCTTCTCTTTAATACTTCTGCTGGTGTCCCTGTACAAAAAACAAGTGATTTACCCACTATTTGATCTCGTATTTCGTAATATTTGCTTTATTTTTGTACAGTCAGTGCCGTCAATCTGAATTTTTTATGAGGAGGCGCCGCCACACTGGCTCTCCTGCCTCCCGTGGGAAAACAGCTCAGATACACAGATGCAGAAGTGCAGTATGAGAACAGGAACTGAAGAGAAGTACGCGAGTAAAGGGGCCCAGGATGGTGACAGCATCAGATAGAGTTGTTCTCCTAATAGGAACCGGTGATTGACGTCACCCTGAATAAACTGACAGCCCATAAAGGTCACATTAATGATGACAGCTTGGCGGAGGAGAGAGAAAAACAGCCACGTGATGTGCTTGTGCATGAGGAAGTGTGCAGTCAACAACTCTTGCCCGTATAGATGCCAATCACGCGCATTTTAAAGATCCATTTTATGCATAGAGTTTTAATAGAGTCAGTTGGACAATATATTTGGATATACAGTATATAGGATGACATTAACTACGCTATCAATTAGCGCGCGCGGGTGGGTGGATGCATTTTCGCACCCCGCTGTGTAACATCACTTAACTTGCTTTTTTCTTTTTACCCCACCCTCCCACTTTCTTTTCTTTTTCTCTATTCCTAATGAATTTTGGTCCCAGAGGGCTTTAAACGTGCTTGGGGAGTTTTGACGGCACTTATTAGCATAAAGCAAATAAGGAAATCTCTCCATTTCTCACACTTTCCTCATACCTCCACCTACATCTTTCTCTCTCTGTTTCTTTCTCTCCCGCCGTTTTCCTAAAATAAGTGCCTATTAGCTGTTTAATGCTAAAACTACACCACAGCCTAGCGATACGTAATGTTTGCGGATTAAAAATTAACCTACATTAAAATATCACTTTGTTTGGCTAATTTACTGTGTTTTGCTACAGATTGTGGAAATTGGCTGTTTTTAAACCCCCTCGTGTGCAAGCAAAATTGATCCTGACTCTGCTGTCCAGGCCACACAAGTGTATCATTGTTGGAGAAAATCCTGTCCAGCCCCTCTATTTGTTTCCATCCGTGGATGAAAGCGGCTCTTGTCATTGTAATGGTTTAGTGATGGTCCAGGCCAAAGCAGAAAGAGTATCATTAAGCCACTGGTTCTGTTGGTGTTTAATGCACAATCCTGTTAGACCGAGTCAATGGGTGCAGTGGTAAAACAGGCCAGATGGCCCTCAAATCTGCTTCTTATTCTCAGAAATGATGAGAATGAGCTCCACTCCGATCACCTTCCTGGAATCCACTTTTGTTTATGTGCTTGTGTGATGTGTGACGTGTGTGTGTGAAGTGTGTGTGTGTGTGTTTGCAAAGGCAGACTGTGTGATGTGGTCATGAATATTATGTATGTAAAAACACAATTTAATTGTCGGTGTGTGTTGTATGTACGAATACCAAACATTTGCTTTGGCTTGTTGTTTTGACTTCTGATTTAATTATGTTGACAAACAGTTCCAATGCATTTCCAAACAAAACTTCCTATTTATGAAGTCACTTATAAAGTCACTTTAATAAGCCACTTTCAGTTTAAAGAGTCAGTTCAGGCAACTGGATGGCAGCGATGGGGCATTGCTGTGCAGTCCCAGCAGAGCGTGCTGGGTTGCGCTGGTCTGCTGGATGGGGAATTGCAGCAGACATATTTATACATTTTGTGGGTGTGTTTTGTGCCATTACCTGATTTGCATAATTGACTCAGGTGCATTGGGTGGAATGCAGTTTATTAATAGTGTATTCCCCTCCCTGTATTTTACAGTAACAGTTCGTTTCTGAAATGTATTTCCATTTTCATGTTGACATTCAAAATGAAAACCCCAGCTGCTTGTGATAAAGTGACTTCTGACTGTTGCTTTAGAGATACGCTTTATTTCGTTCAAAGACAAAAGCTGAACTTTCTTTTCATTTTGTGCCTCCTTTTCACTTAACACCACTGCAAATCAATTAGGTCCTCACTAACTTACCCGCATTACAGTCATAGAGATTATGTGAGAAGCTGACTGTTCAAGCTGGATCTCTTTAGCATGCAATTAGACTTTTGCTGATGTGTAATTCCATACAAAAATCCACTCTGTACGACACGATCGAACAACAGTATGTGTCAGTAGAGGCTAATAGCAGCTCATCTCACATCTTTTTATCTTACACGGGTGTGTGTGTGTGTGTGTGTGTGTGTGTGTGTGCGCTAACTGTTGAAATTATGACTGTAATTAGATTCAGTTATGAGCATGTGTACAATATTACTAGGCTGACATTGGGCATCTTCAACATAAAATATTGCTGTGTATATATTGTGATATTTGATTGTATAGCATATATATTTGTGTGTATAATATGTATGTGTGTGTGTGTAAGATTAACCAAAGTACTCAAATAAAACTATTTTTGATTGATTCTTTCAGTATTGAATCAAATTCCCCCTCAGTCCCATAGGCGCCCTCATCATCCAGTGTCAAACGAGCTGTACAATTGCACTGTAATGCTTTCTTTCTTTCACACTTTCTCACTCACTCTCTTTTATTCCTCTGTTTCTGTGCTGTTTGCCTGTAAGACAGCTGGGCCAATGGCAAGACTAATTGAGAAGGGGAAAATTAAAAAGGCAACAGAGAGCTATCAAAGAGCCTTTCAATTAGGCAAGTATTTATCACCCCCGGCAACAGGAAGACACCTTCTCTTGTTGTGGCAGGAGAATACGTTGGACAAACACACACACACACACACACACAATGTCTGAAGGCAAAACGCATCACAGGAAGCTGGGATAGAAGACTAATTTCACTCTGAAGTCACACTGAAGTTTGTGTGTGTGTGTTGGTGTGAGCGGTTTGACAGGCAAACTTTTTCTGTATGTGTGGGTGCCTAGTCCTGCACCAGAGTTTAAAGCTGTAACTTTTTGGGGGTTAAACATTAACAAAAAAAAAAAGTGTTCAAAAGTTTATAATAATGATTTATAATTTGAGCTGTCACATCCAATTTCCTGGAAAATGTCAGTTTGGCTTCAAGTGGTTTCAACTTGTGTAATGAAAAGTATGTAAAATAACCTGCAATTTTATGTTTCAAACAGAGATGGCAGTAGAGAGGTTATGGATGAACCAGCTAATCAAAGTCTTCAGAATTGCCTAAAACACGACAGGAAGTTGAGGTTGGAAGTAAACTCAGGAGATTGGCTCTCCAGGAGCCGGATTGGACACCTACAGGTCTTTATAATTTTTATGCTCTCACCTAAGCTTTGTGGTCTGGCTAAGATAAACGAAATCTAATTGGTGCAATTAGATACAAACTGGATTCATTGCATTTATTAAACTAGTTATCTCATACAATTAGGCGGTAATAATGGTGGTTATCTGGGTGTTCTCGGGGAGAGAAGCTGTAAATGATTCTACAGCTATTACTGTAACTACTACACTGCCATAAGCCCATTTACTGTGTGTGTTAATGTATGTGTGTTAATGTGAGTGCTGCAGTGCATATGTTTGATTCATCAATATGGTGTGTTGTTTGTTTAAATGCTTAGAATTCATATTTGATTGGAAGTTTTATTTCAACATGAATAAAATTCTTGTCTTTATGATGTACGATCAACAGACAGAGGCTGTGTTTGTTTTGCTATGTTCAGACACCCTGTATAACAGTTAACAGCTTTTGTTAAAATTTATATTATGATTTCTTCTTCGTTGAGTGTTTCATCTGTCGTTGAGCATTGGAGCTGTGGCTTAGCAGTTAGCACACGTGATCCAGACACATTGAGTCTTGGACCTCACATGGGTTCACATTTGATCCTTTTCCTCTCTATAATTTCCTTCATCGTTTTTTTCCCCTATGAATAAAAAAGCAAAGAAAAGCCTGTCAATATATAGCCATTAAACATATAGAGCTTTCTTACACTCTCAAGCTCTAATGCACTTTCTGTCTCACACACACACACACACACACACACACACACTGCCAGGGTCCATTATAATGTCTCTCACGGTAACTGCACTCCCCTGTTATAGATGACCTCACACGAATATTAATTTACTAACGTTAACAATGTTTCGGCTCCTTTCTGCCTGCCCTAACCTCCAAATACCCTTTATCCACATCTCTCTCACCCTCTCTCCTCTCTCTCTCTCTTTTTTGCAGCCGTAAGTATTTAAAGACAAAGAAAAGTTTAGCATAATCACACATATATCCGTATTAACTATTGTTATATATCCGTATTAACTATTGTTACTTATAAGATGCATGTTGATGCTTGTAGATTTGGACAAGTGGACCTTGAAAGAGCCTTTTTCTGTATAAATACAATGGATGCAAACTTGTGATAAAACATAGTAACAACTGTAGCAAGTCATTTTACAGTGTAGAAAAAAACATGCTGCATTTATACAGTTGGATTTGGTCCTAAAATGTCACTCTTGTAATGTGGAATCCAAATGTACACCCTCGGTGGTTCGTGTATGTTTTTGTGTATGTAGGATATTCTGAAAATTGTGCTTGTGTGTTTATACTCCAATGTTTGTGTAATCCTGTGGTCTGAGAATAGTTCACTGTGAAATGAAAATTTACTCGTATACACACACACACACATTGTTTCAAACTTTATTTTTTTATCATGAAACACTAAAGGTGACGTTATAGGCAACTGTTCATTCAGCTCCTGCATATTCAAGCATGTCGTGATGCGTTTTGATGTCCCGTGTTTACAGACAGTGTATGCAAATGAGATTGAGAACACAGCGTTTGTTGATTGCTTATGCTCTGCGCAAGGTTTGAACCTACAACTTTTTGCTAACCAGTCTGGAACTTTAACCGCTCCACCACAGCACCACTGGGAGGTTGTGAACGTTGCCAAGACTGGCCTGTTTTCTTTGATTTACCACGTGTATGTTGAAAGATGTTTTATTATTTATATAAATGCACATATGAAGTCATATATTATGCAGTACAGATGCGGTCATGCATGTACACACACACACACACACACACACACACATCGTTTCATCATTGTCATTAATCCTCGGTCAACACTTTGAGTCATGAGCAGATGGACGATAAATGCATGGATGAAAAAAATGCCAAAAACCTTTTATTTACATACATAGACCCTTAAATGTATGTGAACACTCAAGCCAGTCTTAAATGTATGAATTTCATTTCATTAGGCAAAATATCAAGGCATGTGATGGCATTCCTGAGATACATTTTGGTCATTTTAAGTGAATGTGACATTCAGTATATGTTCTGAAAAAAACATTAAAATATGACAGGTACACAAGTAACATTTATTAAGACCAGATTTAAAAAAACAACAACTATACTATAAAAAAAACTACATAAAAATAGTCTTGTGTGCTTGTGTGCTTTATTATTTATCAAGTTTATTTATTAATCATGATACAGTATATGGCCTCAATTGCATTTCTGTGCTTTGACATGAAGAGATTAAAAATTAAACCATTATTTATTAGCTAATAATCAGACATGTTTCACAGGTTTGACATCTAACAGGGATTCTCGAGTGTTTTGTAGCCACACGTCATGACATCATATCTGCTGCACCAGAGGTCACAGACGCTGAGCAAATAATAACACTTTCATTTCTAGGTGAACTAACCCTTAATGTGTCCAAATTCCTTTTAGACCCACTGTACATTCTGACACAAAATAAGCCGTTTCTATCGCTCGGTCTGAAATTTTAATGCACGCTCAGGAATCGTTACGCCCCCGACCATCACATATTTATAGATTATATTTAAAGAGACCAATTGTATTCAGATCACATTTAGATGGTTGAAAATATCCAGCAGAGTGTGAAAAACAGAAACAAAAAAAATCTGTAGGGAGAAAAATGGAAGAAGCGAGACACGGCGACGGAAAGAGATGGAACGCAGTCATTCTTTGCGCCTCATTCACCTGTTTCTCAGTGTGAGCCGGAATTAATGAGTGAACGGTCTCTCCAGAAGTGAAATGAGGTGTGCTGAGGAACAGGGAGATGGGGGAGGCGGGAGATGGGTTTGCTTATCAAATATGCACAGGATTATTACAGTATCACAGTCTGGCACAGAGGAGAAATAATTGTAATACACTGTGGGTAAGGGGAGGGGTCATGGGGGGGTATCAGAACTATTCATTTCCTGCATCGCATTAGTGCCAGGCTGCAAACTGCATGTTTTCTGCATAAATGCATCATTTCCACCGCCGGTCGCAGGAAGCTGGCGATGTTGGTTCTTTTTGAGCAAACTTTTGAGAGTGAAACAACGCTTGAAACTAACAGCTTGTTGAGAGAAAGAGAGAAAGAAAGAGAGAGAGAGAAAACAGTTTGCCAGTTTTGTTTGAATATATTTGCTTAATTGTTTTATGCAAATCTCTTGACTGAAGACCCATGGTTGACTTTGAAAAACAATTACCATGACACAATACCTACCATCATTATACTATGTAGCTAATTAAATGAAGCAGTTTGTTGTATCAACTTAAAAACAGTGATGCCAATCATTGTCTTGTATTTGAAAAATACTTGTTTTAGTTTATAATATTTTAAAAGCTTTGCTTGGCTGCAGTGTGAAGATTCTTACATTGCAAGACATTTTTTAAATGTGACAACAAAACCTACAATGACAGTGTAAATAAAACTGGCAAATGGTCAAAAGGAGAAACCATCTTAATTATTCATGCCCCGGTGCATTCTGGGAAGAGGGCCAATGTCATCGTTTTTAAAGTTCAGGCCTATTTGAACTAAAAAATAAGTAAATAAAATCCATTAATTTAACTCACCTGCTATTTTTTTGTTGGTTCGAGTTCCAAAAGGAAAACAGTCA
>JAZGTK010022840.1:0-10141 GCA_036877625.1 Ambastaia sidthimunki | reverse complement strand
TTTGTCAGTCAGTGTTTGTATGATCATGTATGATTTGTCAGTCAGTGTTTGTATGATCATGTATGTGTTTCAGATTGTGTTTGTGTCTGCGAGTGTGTGAGGAGTATTTTTTCACTCTAATGGCATCTTTAGCTAGAACGTAACGATGGAAACCATGTTGCCACGGAAACACTGCATGTCTCTTTGCATTAGAAATCTCTCCATATACACACCCTTCTCTCTCTCTCTCTCTCTCTCTCTCTCTGTCTCTGTCTCTGTCTCTGTCTCTCTCTCTCTCTCTCTCTCTCTCTCTGTCTCTCTCTCTCTCTCTCTTTCTGTTACTGTTACTGACAGTGCAGCTGTCCCTAGTCAGGAAGTGTCAGAGCAGAAAGATATTCAAATTCAAGCAAAAATATAGTGCAGAGAGAGAGAGAGAGAGAGAGAGGAAGTGAGATGGACTTTCTTGAAGGGAAAGTTAAAGAAATAATTACCTCTTTTAAAAAAAGAAGAGAGAGAAACTGAAGTGCAGAGATAAGGAGAATAGCAGAGGATAACAGCTGTAAGATGAGGGTTAGAGAGAGAGAGAGAGAGAGAGAGAGAGAGAGAGAGGTTATGCCGTGGTAAAACTGCTTCTGGCATTAAATAACATTGTGTAGCTCAACCAGTTCTGCTTGAATCTGAATTAAAACAATACTACTTCTGGTGCCAATGGGAATTCATTTCATGTGTTTTTATAGGTTCATTTTTGCTAAAGTAAATGTTAACTATTCCATTAACTAATGTTAACATATAGAACCTTATTGTAAAGTGCTACCAAAACTCATCAGTAAGAAAAAAGTATTCATTAAAGAATATTCTTTATTTAATATATATGTATTAATATTTTGGGGCATAATGGCAAAAAGCAGCTTTTCTTGATGTTTTGATGGCTTACATAACAATATTCAAAGAAGAAAAAAATCTGTTGTGATTTGGAAATTCGGCCTTAAAACCCAAAAAACAACCTTAAATTCAGTCCTGTACTGTCCTGTATCGAGAGAGCGAGAGGTTTAGAGAGAAAACTTGGGCAGATGAGGGTGAAGTAAAAAGGTGGAGGATTAGAGGGAGGAATACTGAGCATGTGACAGGGAATAGAATGACGGAAGCGGGATGAATCAGGGAGGAGAACTTGGGAGGTGGAGGAAGATCCGTGTGAAAAACGGAGCGCTGCCAGAGACGGAGGATTCAGAGAAAGCTGGTTGTTGTAAAAGAGGGAACGCTTGGAAAAGTGTATGGATGAGAGGGAATGGGCTGACTGATGAATAAATGGGGAGAGAAAGAAGAGATGCTTGAGATGAAGGAAAAAGAGAGAGATACGTGGGGAGTAGAACACGGATACAGTGGCAGGGTTATGAACTGAATGGCGCTCATTTTGCACGGTACTTGACTTTTGCTGAACACACGGGAACACAGACTCCCTCCTGTAACACACTAATAACAGAAAGAAACATTGTGACTCACGCTCTCCTCGTAAATTGGAGCCATTTTTCCATATTCAGGCTGTGCGCTCTATAAAGCTTGTATTCATTACTCTAATGAAGCCTAATGAAAGTGTCCCCTTCATTCGCAAACACCAAAGATCCCAACAGAACGGCCTGTTCTCCAGCGCTGTCGTCCATACACATGCGCTAAAGTGTTTTTGTGTGGTTGTGTTTTTGCCAAAATGCTGCATTTTCTGAATTGTATGAAAACACTTTGTAAATATGTAGGACATCAACAGTTGCAGTTGGACTGTAGGGGTCTGTTTCTATCTGATCTAACCCTTAAGAATCAATTACATGAATCCAGTTATAACCGTTGATCCACAGACTTCCATGAGTTGGTTTTTATTTATATAAACGGAGGTAAACTGTGTTACAGCATCTTGGAGCGTGAGCTAAATCCAGTTCTTGAGACCTTCTATATTAAACAATTCTCCAAATCTGATTACTCTGGAATTGTGTAAACTAGCAGATCTGTGAATAAAAGCTAAATAAATGTAGTTTGTTTTAGCATTTTTGTTGGATTGCTGAATGACACCATCAACACCTTATTGCTATGCAGAACTAAACACTCAGCGTTGCAGACGTGTGTAGTTGTGTGTAGCTTTAAGACTTTAGTTTACACACCTCAGGACACACACACACACACCTTTTCTACTACTTATAACGCACGCTTGCATCTGTCCCTCTTTCTCACACTTATCTTCTTTTCAGTTTTCTCACCGTTCCTCTCCGTTTCTTCCCTCACAGCCTTGAGTTATTTAGGCAGTTTAAAGACCCTCGATACATACTAATGTGGCTGGCACACACGTACACACCCCAGCCCCTCTGATAAAGATCAAGCACAAGCTTTCAGCTGAGAATTCACGACGCATGTGTGTGTGTATTTTGGCTTCTCCACAAGGCTTACATGTGTCAATAAGTGACTAATTGCCTTTATCCTCTGTGTTACTAATGAGTTCTATTAACTGAAAAGAGCTGAGAATTTAATTACCATACAGGGTCGAAGGATCTGAAAAACATCAACTCTGCCTTCATAATGTCCCTCTTTTCTCTCCACTTTCACTCTCTCCTTTTTATATATTTTCATATGATCTTTTTCGTATTCTATCCATCTTATCAATGCTGTTTGTGCTGCGCTGTGTGGCGCATTTGACGCAGACTAACGGCGCATGTTTCAATAAGACACAAACTTTCTTTGTATTATGTTGCTAAAACTAGAATGAGAACATTTGATTGGAGTCTTCGGAGCTCTTTGTGATTAGAATACGTGTTAAAACTGATTTTAGAAAGCAAGATCTGAGGCAAGACTTTGATAAAGGGAGTAAAAGGAGAGCATAAAAGAAATAAAACGGCCCCAGAAAAAAGGTATAAAAACATCTTTTTTACTTTCATTCCCTTAAACTTGCTGTTACGGCTGATGAACACCGGTGACGTCACATGAGTCTGTACTGGTGTTTAAAGCTCGTGTTTGACGGTCATTGTCTGTGGTATTCAGATGTTGAGTGGTGTTGGTTGTTGCTTTGGAAGATAAAGAGTTTTGCGCTGCTGTTCTGCGAGTTGCTGCATTTCCGCAGGTCTTTTTAATATGAAGTGTTTAGTGCATGTGGTGTGTGTGTCTTAGGATGATAAAGTGTTTAGAGTTGGAGTGTGTGTTTGTGTGTCTCTATGGAAGATGAAGTGTTTTCTGTCTCCCCTATTATTACAGTCTGTTTCAGTGTGACAGAGCCTCATGCATCTATGTCATGGTGAGGGAGCACAACTGTGTGTGTGTGTGTGTGTGTGTGTGTGTGTGTACGGGGTGAGTGTTTTTCTGATGAGGTGAGTCATGTCTGTTTTGGTTTTTATTGTGTTTGAGTGTTTTCCTTCAGGTTATGAATGTCTTTGCGTTAGTGTGTCTGCGAGCGGCTGTACGTTGGCACGTGTTTTATGCTGTTAGCATGTCTGTGACACGCTGCATTTATCTCTGTGTCTAGAAAATCGCTTTTGCCATGTTTGTTTTTAAAATAGAGGTATGAAAAATGAAAGGCAGTTTTAAATGTGTTTATAAAGAGAGGAATGTTTTAGGTACTTTATGGAAATGTGTCGAGCATCTCGTGTGAGGTTGTGGCACAGAACGTAGCCGAGACACGCTTGGTTTGTGAAGAAGCAGGAATAACAGATTTGCATAATGCACTAGCATGTGCTTTCACGCAGAGGTCAGGAACGCTAGCCCTAAGGGTTGTTTTAGCGAGGCTAGCAGTACCGCTGGGAATTCAAGCTTAGACTCTGTGTAAATCGGTGATCAATGATGCTAGTGGCCCTTCTGCATATTTAGAGTTTTTTTCACAGATGAATCAATCTCAGAGAAGTAAAATGCTTTTAAATCCATCATCACCTGAGGATAAAATTGTTTTATCACTTCTTATTACAAACTGTCACATTGTGGTTTGTAACCAACCCTCTGCTTTCAAACTGGATGTCACCGTACATGTAATACAAGTCAGTGTTTTGTCTCCTGTTTAAACTGGGCACTGTGGGATTTATTCATATATTAGCATTAGCATGAATGAGGAGATTTAGGTTTCAATTATTCATATTTCATTTCCTGCTCCTCACATTAATAGTGAATCTTTGGGCCAGAAAGATCTCGGCGTATTAGCATTGTTAGTCGCGCAAATATTGAGAGTTCATTATCGCGCCCGAGTTATTAGTGCGACCGATAATTATATTGGACAACAAAGTCCTGGGTTTTAATACAGAAATAAATGGGTGGTAATTTTGGAACATTATACATTCAGAGTAAAAGATTAAATAGCTGAAATTTGGCCATAGGGAAGCAGAATTAGAGAAATGCTTTTTTTAATGAAGGAAAGGCGATGTATTCTCTTTTCACGTCATGCCAAGAGAAACATCCACAACCTCTTTATGAGATGCAGGAAGTCTTATTAAATTCAGCAGTAATAACTTCTCTTGGTGCTCTGCAGATGCTCTGAGCTAACAGGCCTGAGGACTCACTGCTTAACTTACTGAAGGCAACAGGCTTCTAAACTATAAACATCACACCGGTCACATCAGACGTCACATCAGACTGTTATGTTAGCACTAGGGCTGAATATCAGCACGGATGCCCTGATTCGATTTCATTTTGATTCACAAGCTCTCAAATCAATTTAGTTTCCTTCATGTCAATTTAATAGAAGCTGGAAATTTAATGTTACTATTTGGAGAGATGTTTCAGCTTCAGAAACGTCTTTTAAAATTGTTGTCCTGAATTTCCAAATGGAACAACCATTTAAGTTTATTTTTTTATTTTTGGCTCAGCTCTAGTTGAGACACAGGGTTAAAAGTGTCATTATAAATGTGAAATGCAGTTCACAATAGGTTTTAATTTGTAATGTAATACACTATATTTCAAAGTGAAAGACGATCTTTAACAAGAACAAATGGGCGGGGTTTGATTTTAGGATGAGAAATTGTTTGGTTTGTGAATGTGGGGTCCAGGTGGTTTGAGGGGAGGGGTTAGGTTTTGATAAAAAAAATGAAAATGTAGATTTTTTTTATTGGAGTGACATGCATGCACAAAAAACAGGAGCATGCTGTAAAAAAGTAAAAAAGATTTCATGCTGAAACCCTAGGGCCATTTTTCATCCCTGTTTAAATTTCAGGATAATGGGAGCGTTCCATTCAAAAGTGATCATCCCTATGCCCTATCCCCTTTAAATCTGCAGTGAGAGTTTTGGAGGGTAAAAGGCTGTGGGGATCACAGCCAGGATAGACTGCATATAGTGCATAAGGCATTAGGACATAATTGTACCTCCTCGGCATCACTGTTTGTTACACTATTACTGTACGTTTACAGTAGTTTGTCGCAGGACCCGCAGTGGACGGGAGGGAAGTGACTGACTGCAGTCAGACTGACGTCAGGAGAAAAACAAAATCATTTTAGAAGATCCATTTATTACATTTGATTAAAGATAATGAGAACAGAAAATGTTTCTCATTAACAAGCACAGATGAATCCTTCACAATGAGATCAGGGACATGCATTAAGAAACCAAATATGGTTGATTTTGTCTTGATTTTAATGTAATTACAGATGCAGAATCGTTTGTGTTTTATTATTGCTGCAACGAACGCTGTTACATGTGAACTATTTCCTCAACTCATACACCGTAACCTTCAAAACACCGTCCATCATCCGTCATGTGTGATCCACGGGTTTCATCTAAAGAATTTTTATCAAAATGTATGACACCATCACAGCTGTGTGATTATGGAGGTGCAGTGCAGACGTCAGAGCTTGTGTAAACCACGAGTGTATTTATGTCACTGTTGTGGAACTGATTTCAAATTTTCCTCCCTGCAGTTTAGAAAGACAGTTTAGTGAGAAATCGTTCAGTTCTTCCCACAGAACAATTGCTTTTGTTGAGGAGCAGGAGAAATGATGAGGGGTTTGGAAGAAATGTCTTACTGGTTTTTCCACAGAAGGAGACAAAAGAGAAGATAAAGTCCAAGTTAAAAGACACAGAGAGACGGAGCGACAGTGCCGGTGACGAGAATAAGACATGATACGGCCGAGACTGATAATGGTGGAGAAAGTTTCAACAATTAATGAATCTGGTAGCAAGTCGAGCAAGAACGAGGGATCAGAGAGGAGAGGAGGGGGTGAAAGTCTTTGCTCTCATTTCCCTCTGAGGCGCCTAGAGGCAGAAAAACTTAAAAAATGGGAAAAGAATGAGGTCATTGTGTTTCTGACATAGAAACTTAGGCCATTGCCTCTGGCTAATACATGTGCGTTATCTTATTAAGTTATTAACCAGACCACACTTTGCATCCCTGTGTGTTTTTTTTGATGCACAGACCTTCACTAACCGATAAAAAGCGTTTGAACGTCAGGCCGTACACCAGCAGTCTCTTAAGCCATTATTTACAGCAGCGCTCTGACAGAACGTAAGCTGCATCAGAAAGGCTTTACCATCTACAGCTCATGCAGTGATTCACCTTGTATGTGGGCTATGGCGCTCAACCCGGGCAGAGCAGCGACGTCCTCGTGCCACGGCATTAGTGTTTTATTAATATTCACTCAGTGTAATAGAAGTAAATGTGAGGGGAGTTCAGAGATGTTTTACCGCTTCTGTTTACCTCCGTGATGTTGATTAACGCAGGCGGGCAGATGCGCCGCGGGCTCTCAGCACCACAGAGAGAAACGAGGTGTCTAGTCGTCACTCACACCTGTGGCTGCGAGTTCGTTCTCGCTTCATCCCCAAATTCTAGGCCACGGAAAAATAGACGAGAGAATAAGGGAAGATGCACGGGGAGAAAAATAGGAATTATCTCTGCTGGACGGAAATAGCCTCGTGTTTCAATCAAAGACGGGCCTTTTAACAAATAGATTTAAGAGCAGACAGGACGGGGGGAGGCGTATAATGGGAATTAAGGTTGTTTCACGTTAATTATGTGTCATACGTGACATGTAATTAATTCAGTATGAGTTTGATTAGTGATTGAGGGAAGGAGGCCTCTTAACAAACATTTGATGATTAAGCACAATGTGTTGACAAACCAGAATAATGAAAATAATTATTTCTGTGGAGATTAAAAGAGAAACAGAGAGGTGGAACGGAGAGTAAGCGAGCAGTGATGTCATTGATGAACATGGCGGATAAAAGGCAACATTTAGGATTTCTTCCAAAAATGACCAGAGTAATTTTTTAAAGTCATTTGAGAACACTTGAGACCCTTGAGTGTAAGACCCTTCAAAAAAAGTGCTGTAGTACTATAATTTGTTATTAGAGTGTCATGTTGTTACTTGAAATAGGGCTACAGCAACATGGGCTAAATGAACAACAAGATGTTCAGTAGACCCTATTGATTGTGTTTCATCTGGGGAAATAAGGTGTTTTTAAATAAGATATAGAAAGAGCGAGAATGGTTTTACCTGTGCAGAGCCATATTTGTGTTAGTGACTCGTGTTTTCATCAGTAATGTTGTGTGAATGTGAAATGAATGACGTATGTTCAGCAAATCATTATTGCAAAAAAAAACCCAAAAACGGTTGATCGTTGCTTGTAACAATGAAGGGCTTTGTGAGAATAATAACTGTTGTACATTATCTTGCTTATTGCACGGCTACGTACCCCGAAAATAGATATGAAATATTGATTTGAGTTTCAATTATTTTATAAATTGAAAAGAAAGAGACTGTAAACACAGTGCAAGAGATTAGATGACACGGACAATGGTTGAAAATATTGGACCACAGAATGCCATGATTAACCAATCAGAATCAAGCATTCCAGAGAGCCGTGTTATTAGGAACGTGATGTCTGTGTGTATGTTTCCCTATTGCAATGTCCTCAGACATCTGTTACTCTTAGAGCAGTACCAGCCACCCAAGCCACCATTTATCATACAGACATTAAAAATTATGTTACCTATGTTGTAAAATTATATTACAGATAATAATTTACTAACTCTATAAAAACATCCGCCTAATTATGTGAGACGCTTAACAACAGGGGAAGATTGAAGGAGGTGAGCTGTGACTGCCCACTACTCCTGTAATCCGTTGATGGCTCGGCTTGTTATGAGCAAGACTCTCCTCTCGCTTTCTCGTGCCTCCCTCCCTCTCTTTTCCATTCCTGTTATAAACCCCTTGCGTGACTTATGAGTCATCACATCCCATCTTATACAGTACAGCCCTTTAGTACTGTATTACAGTGCTGGTGTATGTCTGTCTGTCCATATATGTTGATTATGTAACATAAGCGTTCATTTATTGTACAAAAACATTTTATTTTTTTTTACAACAACTCTAATTTTGTATCGTAAAGCAGGTAGTATATAATCTCAGATAGTTTTATTCAGCATTTAATCTTTGTGATTTCTTTTTTCCCACTCTGTTGTTTTTCTCCTTGAGTTTAAAGTTGGTCCGTTTGCTTCAGTTTTGATATTTTGCGTTTGTTTTTTTCGGCACTTTGATTGCTGGCAGGTTTAATGAGCTAGCAGCGCTGGAGCCCGTTACCACCGTGAGTGACCTTCTGAAGAGCGAGTCTTGCTCTCCCCGGCTCAGCACGAGCTCCATTTGACGGTGCTAATGCCACTAGTGTTTTGAGGGCTTGAATCTAAACTGTCTTGTCAACACTGTTGTAGGAAAGGGGAGTTGTGTTCAGCTGCTGAGGTAATGGTGCATCAATTTTGCCCAGAAGTTTCTGTGAAGTTAAATGAGGAATTCTGGACTCTTGGGTGTTCCTGTAACTCGACTGGTAGAGCGATACGTTAGCAGTGCAGAAAGTTGTGGGTTCGATTCTAGAGAACAGATACTGATAAAATGTATAGCTAAAAAGTCTCATCGATTCTATCTCCAATCTCCTCCTCACCTCTTATTTCTGTTCTCTTTTTCTTATGTCTTTGTCTACCTCCTCTTTATCTCATCTCATTTTTATTAATTATATCTCTGAGCATGAGTGCTATTTTTTGGAAGGGTCAGTTTTTTTCCATGTTCATATGTGACGGGACAAATTAAAGTAACATGGTTGACCAAACTGGTAATGCATTTACTGGCATGCAGATTGCAAATTGGAATATTATTTTATATTGGACAGATGTGATGCTAACTCAAAGTACATCCATTTGGAAAAAAGACAAAATTTGGAATAAATATATTCATGTTTTAAAATATAAAGAAAGTTTTTCCTTTATGATAATTAATGCATCAGATGGTTAAACACGTTCAAACCGCAAAATCTCTCTTTGCATTTTTGGCCGGTAAGTGAGTTTTATTTGCAATCTTTCTAATGCTTTGATCCATCACAGCTGATCAACTGATGAATCACTTGAGTTTGGTCGCATGCATTCCCGATTCTCTCCCAATTCTCTCCTGATTCTTTCCTAAATCTTTCGTCTTCCATTCGTAATGACACGCTGCTCTGATGCAGTATCGTTGATGGCGAGAGCTCAGCTGTTTTTCCCCCTCAGCAGTCCAGAGCTAGTGGGGAACTTATTTTATGTTACCGCCTCAGCATCGAATATTACAGCGACTTCCTTTATAAACTGTCTCTGCAGGACACTGGTCTCCATTATTGGAGAGTGGAGAGTAATGGAAGGTCTGTATTAGTTTCCTGCTGCTTGTGTCGGGCTGTATTGAGTACAGCCAATGACTGGGTTGGTCACTCCATTGTGTTAAACAGGCCGTAGAGGAACCGAGGTTTGTAAATGTACTTCTGTTGTGGAGCGTGTGTCTGTGATGGCACATTTTGAGATAGAATCGGAGCAGAAAAGGGTTGGTGAGGGGCAGATGGGCAGGAATCAGATTAGAAAGGTATATTTTTGTATGTCATGCATAGTTTGGGCATTAAATTCAATGTGAAATCAGAATCGACCTAATTTACACAATATGGCAAATGCAACTAAATTTCGAGTCTGATGGCATTAAGGGCACAAAATCTGCGATTTTTATATTAAAGTACTTTGTATATAAAGTATTCAGTTGTGTACTTGCATCACAAATGTTTCCAAGTGTTTGTAAATCCAGAAAAACTCGCAATTTTAAAGTGCAATGTCTCTTGTCACTGGTCAGTGATGTAATGTATGCGTTATCCCAGCTTTTCATTTGTGTTGTTGCAGAAACCATGGCAACATACATACCGCACAGCCCTGTT
>JAZGTK010022839.1:0-10142 GCA_036877625.1 Ambastaia sidthimunki | reverse complement strand
TTATGATTTACATTATATAAATATTATAATTTACATTTATTACACAGCCCTAAATGTTAACTACAGATTTTACTTTTGTAATTTTAAATTTTGTCCTTAATTTATATTTATGAATTTGGCAGACAATTTTATCCAAGTAATTTGACCTTCACATTTTATCAGTTGGTGTATTGGCTTTTTTGGTGTATTTTTAACAAAATATTGTTTTTAGATAATTAATAATTCTTGGGTTTTAATAATTGTGGCTTGTATGTTTTACAGCTGGTACTTTGGTTCAGACCTGTTTTCTGGGAGGCTGGAATCAGGGCAGGTTCAGTCTCAGTACCTGAAGCTATCTGTACTGGAGAAGGAAGATAAGCCGTGGGCGACCCTGGCCCACCATGCTGAAAAGGGACTCCAGAAGAGAGAGGAGGAGGAGAGAAAGGCTGACCTCCTTGTGATAGAGGTGCCCCAGAAATCATAGGAGAAGGTGCTGGCTGAGAGGAGCCTGAGGGCATGAACTGTGGAAGATAGACAGCAGCGGCAGAGGATGAAGGTGGAGGAGGAAGAGGAGCCACAGAGGAGTAAAGAAGAGGTTGATAGATGGCTGGTGCCCCAGCAGCAGGTGTGAATGGCTGAATAGGAGGGTTGTCTAGAGTTTATGAAAACAAGAGAACAGGCATATAAAGTTAGTCTTTTATCACTGAGCTCTGTTCAAAACCTAGTGATCTGCTCCTGCGTACAGACAGTTGCTTTTTAAAGCGGCATTCAAAAGGGATGCCATCCTAAACGGTACTGAACTGATTTGGATCACCCTACATAGGCAGCAACGTGCAGAAATAGCGTACCTCATGATAAATGCACAGAAGATTTAAAATTATGTTTGTGTTTGCATGTAACAACATAACACTCATAATGATAATGACCAAGATACAATAGCACACACAAGTACTGGTTAAAATGTTTCTTTCTTTACAGTCTTGGACTTTTTACAGAGCTCATCACAATGCATTGTTGGATTGCCTTCTCCACTAAGGACACATCTGATGCTGCCTTGGAATTTCACAGAAACAAGCTATTTTAGAGGCAGTATCTAAAATACTAACAGTCTAATGCTGCATTCACAGACATCGCTACTCACTCAGCGATAACCGTCAATGGAAAGTGAATGTGTTCTAGCGATGTGAGGTGAGGACAGGCGAGGCAAGGACAAGCGATGCGATGTGGGCGGGTACCACGAGATAAAATTATTTTAACTTCGAGCGATACGAGTAAAGCAATTTACAATGGGAATGGGGGATACAGATGATTGACAGTTGATGTCAGCAGAGCGTTCCTCAAAGAGGGGTTGACGCTGGAACACCATGACATTAGAATTTTTGGTTCCTACTAGCAGCAGTATGTCTGAGGAGCAACTAATAATTGCAATCTCCAATCAGCCAGAGCTGATGCTCCCTGGATTGTTGGCCAGGCAGTGGACATCAAACTAAAATATGCCTCAGCCGACCATAGAAAACAAAAAAAGCGATACATAAGTAGTACTATTTATGGTATTATTTTGTAGTTTTATTTTAAAGTTAGAAAAGGGAACTGTCGGCGATCTTAGCTAAGATAACCGTGTGCACTAGTGGTGTACGTAACAGCTGGTATTACAACCAGTGGCGGCTGGTGCTAAAAAAATTTTGGGGGGCGCAAACAACTGATAAATAAATAAATAAAATTGTTAAGCCCCGAGTGTAGGCGCAACCGCGATTACTTGTCTGCTGCTGAATTTACAAGTACGGTCGATCTGGTCCAAAATCCTTGACCCTTTTTTCTTTATCTGAACGCCTCGCGAACGGGTATCTTTGTAAAGATAAAAACGAATTTTCTTTCATCTCGAGATTGCGCTTGTTCCGCATTCATCAGTACCTGTCAGTCAACTGACGCACAGCTGCTGAGCTCGTTCAGAGCGCCGTTAAGAACGGTCCAATCACATGAGGCCAAACATATAAAAACAATATTGATTCGCTCTAACAACAAAATGGGAGGGTTTAGGGCACAGAGCGCTGCGCCCCAAGGACAATTTAAAATAAGCCAATTAGAGCTTAGCCTTAAATCACATGCTTTTCACAAGTTTGTGTACCTACATACAATATAGTGTAGATTTTTTTTATTTTCAATAAATGATAATATGACTAACTGTAAAATACTATGATTAAATGATTTTATTTCATTAATATTTGCGACTATCAACTTATTGTTTACATGTTAAAGGAGGCTAACTTCAACCATGTTTATAACATTCAGCCGTAATCGTTTTCCCCGCATACTTTTGCAGTAGAAAGTAAACAAGCGGAAAGCCATGGCAACCACCGCTAAAAGTCAGTACTGAGTCAAACTTGCTCAAGCTGTGGAATTTCAGCTTGAGCAAGTGAAATTTCAGCGATGTGCGAGTAGAGATGTATGTGAATGCAGCATTAAGTATCTAATTACTAAATTTCAGACCAGCTTTCACTTCTGGAATATCACTTCTCACCTATCACGCATGTACCAATGGTGTCACCTAGTGGATTTTTCACTGAGCTCATCATATTGCATTATGGAATTGCTTTCTCCACTAAGGACACATCTCACTAGGTTTTGAAATGGAGCGAGAGGGTAATTTTACAGCACAGAAGTCATTTTAAGTCTAGAAATAATTATTGCAACATTTTAAAAAAAACAAACTGAAATAAGATTAATATACAGTTAGCATACCTTTACATACATGACATTTTATATTCATACAAATTCATGCAATTACTGAAAAAATAAGGATTCATGCAAATACTGCAAGGTAGTCAGCATGGGACGAAAATTCATGCATTTCTTAAATCTTAACTTAGCAGTAAGGTAAAGTTCATACATTCTGCACTACAACATGCAGAATGACGATTTAAAGTTGCAGATGGTTGCCAGGGCAATTCCATGCAGTTGCTAAGGTGTTCCAAGTAATTTTTACCACATTTTATTTTTTATTCTCAAAATATGGTTAAAATTAGGAAAACTACACAAAATATATTTATATGAAGGCTACACTGTAATTATTTTTGCAAACTTACTCTGGTACTGCTGAGAGTACATGACAGGAGTGGAGGCAGGTACTGTCGCGCTCACTGGAGACTGAATACCAAAACATGGAGGTATGGGCTCAGCCTAGAAACAGAGGGTAGAAATAAAGATAACATATTTAGAGTGCACTCTGTGCTAAATATGTGCTACAAATATTTACTCACTAAATATGTGCTACAAATACTAATAAATTTTACTTCTAATAGCTACAAGGTTGGTTTAGGGTCATGGCCACGAGACACCAATCAGATACATTTCCTAGCAATATTGTAACAAGACTGTATGCAGGCATATCATCATCTTAATTCAAGGCAAATATGCGTGAGATTTGTTTTTATTTTACAGGTTATTATTTATAGGTTTATTTTATAATACAAGTTAAGCACTTTGGACAACATTTGTCCCATGGCTTTCAATTACCACTGAAAACAAAATCATGTTTAAAGCATTAACAATAGCAGCTTATGGGTCAAGACACTGCACCAGAATTAATGCTACTAGAAAAATATTCTTGGTTTAAGACAACGACACATTTAAACACTACTAAGTGCAGCATTATAAATGCATTTTAATGCAACCCAACTTGTACTGAACCCAGAACATTAGGTTAATGTTACAGCTATAAATTTCCTCAAAGAACAGTTGAAGGAAAAGTGCTATATTGTAAATGAGGAACACACCAGATATAAAACACAATGAGAGGATAACATAAGGATATTGGAGTGTCAGAGATTTAGATGCAGGGGTGTAAAATAGACTAAAGTGAAACTACAGATAAAGAGTTAAAATTTACTCAATTAAAAGTATTAATTACCACATTCACTTAAACAGTAAGAATGAAAACCCAAGAAATTCTTATATAAATGTTCACACGCTTTCAAATTATGAAGTGCAAGAACTGCATAAAATGAGCTCTACAGCAGAATAAAATGTTATTATGACTAAAATAGCAAAAGATGCCAAATGAAACATGCTATTTAAAGTTGTAAAACTTCTGCTTTAAGTTCAGCAGTAGCTGAATGCAAAACTGTCAAGTCAAATTGATACAGTGATTGTTGTTGTTTGTCTCAGGCATAGGTCAAGGTGCTACATGTTTTGGTAACTGATGAGACGTGACATTACCACCCAATGAGCAATTAACAAATAAATATGTATGATTTTAAATCAGAGGAAAACATGAGAGGAATATAAAGGGTACAGACAGAGGTAGTGTTAAACATTAAAAATGCTCTAGTGTGTTTGATCTTTGACTTTGAAGGTAAAGTTCCCTTTCTGTCACTCACTTGACCTTGTGTCATCTTGGGAAACCGATTGCTCTGCTTTATATATAAAACTGCAATATAAATTGGCCTTAAAAATAACCGCCAATAGGAATTGGCGAGTGGGATTTGTATGCCAGTCACCGCCCCGGAAATCTGGGTATAAAAGGGGGAAAGACTGTACAACTCATTTAAGTTTGTTCTTGGAGCTGATTCTTGACTGGAAATGCAATGCCTTTCAGGGGTCTCTCTCTGGCAGCACTGATACATGCAGAGAGTTCCCCTGAGCGTGTCTGCGTTGTCATTTGATGTAAATGATTCAGAAATGCCGGCACCCTCGGGTGCTTTGACAATCTCTGAGGCAGACACAGAGATGATGTCCGTGCTTTCCTGAGCCACTGCGAGCATCGGGTTGGAGTGATATCCTCCAACCTCCCTATAAAGCATCACTTTTCTCAGGATGGAGTTGGACTCTGTCAATATGACAGCACGCCTCACAGAGGAGCATGTCCAGTCAATGTTAAAATGCCTCGAGGCAAGACAGTAGTCCCACTGAAATACTTTCAGAGGCTTCTGGTGCATATGGCATCCTCAACGGCATTAGTGCCTCTCAGGTTGATGCATATGAGACCGCTTTAGCATTGGTTACAGAACAGAGTCTTGAGATGAACATGGCGCACATATCGGTGGTTATCACTCCAATATGTTGTCGCTCCTTCAGCCCATGACTAAATCAGAATTCCTGCGAGCTGGGGTTCCTATGCAGCAGGTCTCAAACAACGTTGTTACGACTGATGCGTCCAGCAGGGGCTGAGGCACTGTAAGCAACAGGCATGCAGAGTTTGGTTTCTGGACAGGTTCTCACCTGCGTTGGCATATCAACTGTCTGGAGCTGCTGGCCTGCCCTGCGAAGGCACTACAGCGATATCTATCAGGGATTGGAGGTTTCATACGTAACCAAGAAGTTTTTACTTTACAGTATATACAGTATATGCAACTCCTGACACAATGTCATCCTACACGCAATGTCATCCAACATGCAAAGCACCTGTTACAGCTGACGTATCGATAGCACCCACACTCTTTTAAACTCAGAATAAACTGATAAATGATCAACAAAACAAGGTCTAGTTTATTTTTACAGTACATTACAACGACTCCCTAATGATGATAACTCACAGCACAAGCTGCACTTTCTTTGTGTGCCGGTTTAGACTTTTGCTTATCAGCTGGCGAAGGATGTGTTTGTTTCTGTGCCAGCTGGAGTAAAGATGCATTTTTGAATTTTGTTTGTCTTAATACATTCAGAGGGTGGGACCCATTCACATAACATTGACATTATTGGGCTTCTCAGTAGGTGAAGGTAATTTACATCCATTGGACAGTCATTTTGCAGCCTGTTTTGAATGGTAAACTACCTTTTAGGCATGTTACGGTTATGGAGGCCTGGCTTCCAAGTAACACCAGCCCTGAGTTTGTTAGTAATAATGTAAGATGGATGAAAATGTGTAAATAAAGTGTAAACAAAGTAAGTAAAATAAAGTAAAAAGTACTACTTTTTTTTAGAAAAATGTAACTAGGTAAAAGTATTTAGTTTAAATTAATGAGTACAGATCCCATAAAATAATGCTTAAGTACAGTAACCAAAAATAATTGTTTGCGGTATGTTTGTAAGTGTGAGCGGTGCGGGCACAGCTTCGTCTGTACCTGCGGTTCTGCAGTGGGCACTAGTGGGTGAGGGACACTGGGCAGAGCTGTTGGGGTTTGGTTACTCCAGGATGTGACAGTAGAGGCGGGTCTACCCTGAATGCAAACACAAACACACACGCTCGTACTGCCCACTAAATAGGGGGTAATAGAATCAAGGAAAGGGGAAATGTGATGCCGATGAAGATCTAGCAGTAAAAAACATTATATATTAACAAATGTAATGTCAATGTGCACCTGGACAAAGCAAGTTCTGTATGCAACGCTAGTGCGTCTGGTACCTGATGGTAATACTGAGATGGTATGGACGAAGCATCAGGCTGTGGTGGTTGTGGCTGGACTGGCATATATGTCTGCAATGGTGCAGCAGCTGGAGCTGTTGGTTGCACGTGCTGCATAGAAGCTGGTGTAACAGCAGTTACGGCATTCTGTTGACCCAGAGCTCTACTCAGACGATCTCGCAACTGCTTCACAGCAACCTACACAAAAATGGAGGTGATAAAACTGAAATACTATCTGATTAGCACAATCTAAACAGCATTCTAACTAAAATGGAATCTATGCAGAAAATCGTGTTATACAAATACTGTTTCTCACGCAGCCTCACAATAGCTTTTAGAGTACCGTAGAAAAACTAATACATATCACAGACAAATACTGTGGAATAAGATTTTTTTGTCTTAATTTTATTGAGTTCATAGCAATGCATTATGGGATTGACCTCTTGAATGACAGACGTGGTGCTGTCAGAATCTAATCTATGGCACCATCACCACCTTGCTTCTTAGAAAATGATGCATAGTTGTCACATGCATTTAATTCCAAAAATAACTGAGGACTATTGAGGACTATAAAAGCCTGTTCTAAGTCTTTTGTAAGTGAAACCCCTCCTGCTGTAAGTTGGTGGGCATATTTTTTTTGCCATAAATTGAATGCCTTGCCACAGCAACATTGTTCGAGATATCAACAATCCATTTAAAATGTATTACCTTTAATTTATCTTCTGTTTCTGAATAATCTGATGTGACTTGCATAATTTAAGAGGACTTTTTTTAAACTCTGCTCTAAGTGGCACACATCTGCCAGTTGATGGCCCTGTGACTGTGACTCACAATAGCCACCTCTATGTCATCAGTCCATAAGACCAAATTAACAGCTCAAGTTTGAATGAAACAACTCAATGAACGTATAAGATGTGAGCCACTTACTGTTTAAATTTTTTGCCATTAATTTATTGTCTTGCCATGGCAACATATTTACCAAATTTGGTGACAATCCCATAAATCCCCTAGGAGGAGTATTTAAAAAAGTCTAGAGTCTAGAATTGACAAAACATCTAAATGCATTCCAAAATGGCCAATTTCCTGTTGGGCGGAGCTAATAAATGTAATTAAAATAATTTTGAAACATTTAAAAGCATGATGACAACAATACATGTTCAATACATGTACAAGTACAAGTTTGGTGACTATAGGTAAAACTAACCCCACCACTTCTGTCAAAAAGGGGCGCGGTGGGGGGCTCTGTAGCGCGCCCCTTTTTGACAGAAGTGGTGGGGTTAGTTTTACCTATGTCTAAGCTTTTGCCCATGCCTAACGGACAACCAGTATGATGTGCATGCTAAATTTCATGCCATTTTAAGCATGTAAAGAGCCTAAAATACACCTGAATGTACAGGTGCGTACATGTATGTTTGATATATGATCCATCATTTTGTGTCCCGTACCAGGGGGCAATCCTGAGTCCTTCTTCCCCGACCATGTGGCAACTTTTGCCCGGTCCTAATGGCCGACAATTCTGACATGTGACAACTTTAATTACCTATACATTGTTTACTGCATGTGTTTATTTAAAGGTAGGATAGACAATTGTTAGAGAGGCTAGCAATAGCAAACTAAATTTGTAAGCATAAGATCCCATCCTCCCTTCAGGCAAGGACATCCTATCATTATTGCATTTGGTCCTTACACAACATTTTGTGGTTCCGCACCTTCAACAGAACATGTTTATATATAAATACATAACAAATCACTTTACATAGTGATTGCTATCAGGATGTGACGAGACTTTCAACCAGCATAAATAAATTCTGAAAAAATTGCCTAGCCTGAAAAATTGCCTGCAAGACTTATTTCAAACATTTAAGCATATGCATAAGAAAAATGTCAATTAAGCGACCCTGAAATTTTGACTGGTTCATAAACACATGCATACATACACTATACACATACACTACTGATTCTTACCTGTTCAGTGTTGGATGGCAGGTACGATATGGCAGTCTCTAAGCTACCCTGTGAAGCCAACAGACTTGCATATTGATTCATCTTCTCTGCCATCAGTGCACCAATATCAACAGCAATTCCACCCTGCGCCTTCTGCACAGCTCTCTGAAGAACGACCACCTTTTCAACCAGCTCCTACAGAGAAACAGAACAATAATATAAACATCACTGTCCTCTTGGTTGTTTTACTCATTATACAAATAATAAGTTACTGCAGATGATTAAAAACAGGCTGGGAAAATAATGCACTGCAGTCTTTGATCTGTGGTTTTCTGTGGTGACATCTCACCTGAAGTGATAAATGGTTGTTAGAGTCTTGAGCTTTGGCCCAGTAAGCTACCAGCTGCTCCTCTGAGCCTGCGCAGATGTAGCAGAGACAAGCCTGGGCCTGCAGTTCTGTGTCTTTAGTGGCCTCCAGCCTGGAGCCAAGTAGACCTTCATTGGCAATACATGAAAACAATGAAATTAATGCTTTTAAGAAATCAAGTGGGTTTTTAGAATTGTATTTTATGATTTGTCTAGCAAATGATCTCAAATTTGTGGTAGCTGTAGCACTGCACATTGTTTAAGCACATAATTCCAAAATTAGTTTTACACCTCTGTCCAGGAAACATATGACAATGTAATGTAGTAACAATATGTAATGTAACACTGTAATATTAAAATTGTATATGAATATTACATTCACATTAATACACACAGAAATCAGAAATACTAAATGATGTCATATTAGACGCACCACAGAGTGACGAGAACTCTTCCGGTTTGGCATAGGTCATGACTGCAGCCAAAGCTTCCTTCCAGTTCTGAAGGTCACATGTCTTCAAAATGTCCAACCAGTCTTTCATCACCACTGCACTAATAAGCTAAAATACATGAACATTCTACATTACATTGGTAGAGGTCTTCTGTTAGGTTACACTTGCAGCAGTAGTATTCTTAGTAATAGTCTTAGTGATAAGTATTCTTATATATAATCAATAATCAATAATCAGATAATCAGAAATCACTTGAAATATTTGTAAGGAAAAATATTTTAAAAAATACACTAAAAACATGTATTAATACCAGGACATTTCATGTTAAATAATCAGAAATCACTTGAAATATTTGTAAGGAAAAATATTTTAAAAAATACACTAAAAACATGTATTAATACCAGGACATTTCATGTTTTGGAAGAAAGTGCAGAAGATTCAGTAGTGGAAATACATCAATAGTACATCAGTGGTTCTACTGTGTATGGCTTTACCTTGGAGATTTTGCTTTGAGATTTGGTGAAATATTTCTTCTGAGTCTTTGCCAAAAGCTCTGGACCACCAGCAACAGCCAGAATGATGCCATCCGCCATACGATTGTCATGGAGACAGAGATTAACAGCAGCTTCATAATCCCCAGTGAGCAGTGCTTGGGTAATCAGTCCATCAATATCTGGTACAAAATAATGAATTACATGAATAATAATTTTAAATTATATGAATAAAAAGTAAAATATCTACATTGTCTGAATTCTCTTACTATAATGGTTGAAACTTAAAACAATTAGAATATGATTCAAGATATCCTATCTTTGTTGTCTTAATCACAATGTGGTATATAATTATGTGAAGTACAGATATCTTTTAAGAAACTTGCCCTGGCCAACTTTGAGGTTAACAGCATCAGGGGCTGAAGCTGAATCTTCAGTAATGGCCATCTTCTCAACAGCAGGTTCTTCCTCATCAAAAGGAACCACCTCTAAATCAGATGTTTCTACTGTAGGGGGTTTTGGAGTTTCCTCTGCTGGGGTATTCTCTTCATGCTAGGTAAAAAAAAAAAA
>JAZGTK010022837.1:0-10143 GCA_036877625.1 Ambastaia sidthimunki | reverse complement strand
ACACAAACACACAAAATAAGCCATCTGTAAGTTTTCTCACCATGTCATGACTTGAACCCTTTCAAAAATTTACCACAGTAAATGTAAATCACTGCCTTTGACCAATCAGACTGTTTTTCAGAGAGCCGTGTAAGGAATATTTTCTATTTCCTTAACTGCAAACGTATGAAATTTTAGCAAATGCATATTTACAATATACAGTATAAATACAATTACAGTATTACAGTATAAATACAGTTACAGTATTACAGTATAAATACAATATATGTGAAGCATATATTCACATTTCTACTTTAATTTTGTACTTTAATTTGTAATTTAGTCGTTTAATATTGGCATAATAATGTTAAGTTACAATATTGCCAAAGCTTTAGTAATGTAATTACGAGAAATATATAATGTCACAATAACAACAATCTATAATGCTGTTTAAATATAATTTTTTTTACTTTTACTATGACAAAATTATATTTACAGAAGATTGTAACTGTGTAAATGAGCAGAAAAACACTGAATACTGAATGTGGTGTTTTCTGATCGTGTTTGTAGGACAGTTCAGTGTTTAGGAGTTCTGAATGGAGCTCAGCTCTTCTCTCTGAACAAAGAAGAACTGCGTTCTGTTATTCCTGAAGAGGGAACTAGAGTCTACAGCCAACTTACAGTACAGAGAACCCTGCTGGAGGTACACACACACACACACACACACACACACTCACACACACACACACACACACACACTCACACACACCAACAGCTGCTAACTTTCTCTTTCAGGATGCTCATAGATCTTCAGAGTTGGAGACGGTGATGGAGAGACAGAAGATGAAGGTTGATCTGAAGATGGAGAGTGAAACTCTGTGAAGATCTGTGGATGATTGTTTATTCTCATTCTATCTGTGACTTTACTGTAACCTGCCTAATGCATTATTTTATTCTCCTGTTCATCTTAACAGCATGAAATGAAGTTACAAATCTGCACAATTATGTACAAACATTTAAACCTTTCAAAGTAATGAATTAATATATTCTCATCTAATAAATGTCCAAAACACAAGCTGCAGGTAACAACTCCTCTGTGCTCCTGAGGGGGGCGCCATACACCAACCTGTGCAAAACCGACACAGAGCTTCACTACAGTAATCTGAGGTTTGTTCCAGGTTATAGAGATTCTCAAATCTTCTGCGATTTGACCGTGAAATGTTTGTGTTACCAGCGGAGATTTCGATCCACGAATACATTCCTAACACAAACACCTGACAGAGAAACTGTTAATAATCACTGAGGCACTGCAGGTCCATCAAACTCAAAGATGAAACTTATGAAGAATTCAAGAAACAGCAGAAATAATATCAACGCTGGTGTTACTTTGTCAGTTTTACTATATGACAGTTTGTTGTTCTGGGATTAAAGCCAAAACCTTTAATAAACCAACTGAAGGAAATCTTTATCTAACACTTACAGCTGAATTCCAGATACATTAATCAGTTTAGTTAACCCCCCAAAACAAACTAAACAGTGCGATTACACGACACTAAACTAAACCAACTGTTTAATCAAATACCTGAGACTAGTACTGACTTCTGTCGGCCCTCATTTGTAAAGATATTCTCCATATAGCGTTTCTTAATATATAAATGTGAATATGTGGCCAGTCAAAGCACATAAACATTTATAAACTGGCTGTGTGTGTTTCTCACCAGCTGTATTCTGGTAATTGCTCTCAGGGCTGTAAATATTTCAGGTGTGAGTGAGGAGTGTGTGAGAATCATTTCACTGCCCCACACACACATCCTGTGCAAACATGACTTTATTTTAAACTCAGGGTACGAGAACATCCAGATGCAAAACTCTCTGCAGACCACAATGCAATGCAACAGTGCATCTTAAAATCACAACTGTTAAAACCGTCTTCATAACAGCTGTCAGTCTTTCAGCAATCTTGCTAAGTTACTTAAAGTTAGTTAAACTGTCAACATGTTTATATTTAGCAACCTGACAATTAACACGTGGTTTCATGACATACAAGGTTGTACATTGTGAGCCAAACACACACACTACACATATTTGCACAAAAGTTTGCCATAGAAACTGCACTTTGACATTTTAGAATGCAAACAGAACCTGCACAGTTCTAAGCATCTGTGTTCACATGTTTCAGGTGTAATGGTGTATTTGGGTGAAGTATATTTGTGGCCTAAACATAAAGTTCTTGACTTGGATACCTGTGAGATATGCTGGCCTGCACCGCACAGCTCTCATTGGCTGAGTTGTCTTTGGCTTGAGAAGCATGTGTGTGAGTATCAAGCCGGGATAATTCACATGAGAGCAGGAAGATGACCTCTGACCTTTGATCTCTTCTGTTGAGTCCCTCAGGTTCTCACGGCCTCTGCAGGTGAACATCGTTTCAAACACATTCCTGCATCCTGCACCTGCAGCCCTCACCATGCGCGGGTGCGCGAGAGTGTGTGCGTGTCACTCAGCAGGCTGTGATAACCATACAAAGCTTCTTTGGATTTGACCGCCAACTCCAACACCAGTCAGAGAAGATGATGAAAATTCCGTCACAACATCTCCTGATTTCTCTCTTTCCTTCTGTTTTTCCTCGAGCTCGGAGAAAACGAGGGAGGGATAATGAGAAGAACACGAGCAGGATAACATACAGAACTTTGGACGCCCATCTGACATGCTTCAGAAATTCTAATTCTAGCAGAACATCACAAACATTCCACTGGAACATCAGAAACATTCCAGTGGAATATCGCAGATGTTTTACTGGAAATTCAACGTCTCAAGCGTTTCCACGGAAACATCACAGAGTTGATTGGAAAACTGCAAATATTCCACCCAAGAGTTGCCAGCTTTGAATGTAAATCTGTTACATTCACAGAAGATAAAGCACAAACCACAGAATCCAGATCTGACATAAAGCTGATTATTATGACAACAGACTGACACTGACCTCCTTATGCATTTAGAAAAGAATAATATTTACTATATGTTTTTCAGATGAGGATGTCTGCAATACGAGTTTCATCAGGTTTAGCTGGGGACAGATTTAGCCCCTAAAGTTAAAACACACACACACAAAGTGGGTGGTCTATACAATGAAGACAGTGTGTGTGTATGTTGTGCATCTCTGATCACAGTGTGTGTGTGTATGTGTGTGTGCTTGTAAATAAATTTCAGAAGCATTATCAATGGACTATAAAGCTTCTTATTTTAAATTAGGCTTAAATAAAACAGCTCCACCTAACATGTGCAACAAGAATACATTAAATGAGTGTGTGTGTGTGTGTGTGTATGTATGTGTGTGTGTTTGGCAGACTTGCGTCTTTTCTTGGCAAAGGAAATGTGGAGCTAAAAATTGATTTCATGCTGTGGAAAGAGCTCAACAGAATGATGAGAGAGAGAGAGAGAGCGTCACCTGATCATTTGATGGATGGTGTGTATACAGACAATGGCTCACACATACGCGCTCTGTGAGTTTGAACGAGCTGTCTGCAGCTTCCAAAGCCTTTTGTCGCCCTCGCTTCTGTCTGTCCTTCAGATTGTCCCAATAGTTTTCCCATAACACTGGAAGCCCCGCCCCCACAGCTCCATGGAGACTCCGCTTTGCATCTCCAGAAAACTCTAAACGCACGGATGGATTTTTGTTTACAGAATGTGAGTCTGTGCCTGTAACAGTAATGAATAACCAGTATAACAGCATTAACCTAAAGTACAGCATACAGCAAAAACACCTCAACTACCAGCAACATACTGCCATAGTATGAGAGTAAATACACTGTTTCATTCACAGATGCATAAATAAATGCCCCTTTAAACCTGGATTAAGGTCACATTTATCCTGAAACAAATCCTGAAACAAAAACATTCAAACAGCTCAGAATCATTAAGAAATAAGAGCATGAATTTGAGCAGCAGGTCTCTCTGGGACTGTTTGATGTACATCAGTGTTTTATAACTTGGCACGTTGGTTCTTTTTGGCAGGTTGGAACAGAACTGAAGTTCTTCTGCATATGTTGAACTCTGAGACATTAATCTTTTGGCTTTAAGCCCCTTCAGCAGAAGTTTTATGGCATGTCACGGGTCATTGTCATGCTGACAGATAAATCTTACGCATCCCGGCGCTGTCACACAGACAACAGCAGGTTTAACCTCTCTGGTTTTCTTAGCTTCAATCATTTTTCCTCATGTTTTTATGAGTTCTCCAGCGCTCGCTGCACTAAAGTTTCTCTGGAGAATGATGTTAGCATCTCCACATCTCCTGCAGGCATGACTTTCCTGTTGTTATGTGCTGTGGTTGGCTCACACCACACATCGTGCTTAGCGCTGGACTCAAATGTTCAATTCTGCTCTTATCAGACCGTTGAATCTTCCTTTAAACTGTCCAAAGACAGTTTCACACACATTTGGTCAAACACCAGCTGTGATGCGATAGAGTTTGTCTGAACAAATTCCTTCAAACACTCCAAGCAAGTTGAAAAAAAGATGAAATGGAAGGTTTGGGAATTGCCAAGTCGAATCCCAGACGCTGTGGGGGGAAAGAAGCAGCCAGCGCACGCTAATGTAACACAAGACTTCAGAGTAACACACACAACACAGAGCGCATCTCAGAGAACACACACACACACACACACACACCGTATGACGGACTTAATCTGAAGCACCTGTTCGATCTTTTATTGCAAATCTCTTCACCCAGTGAGACTCAAGTACACAGACATTAATGTGTATGAAAAGGATTTTTCCAAGTTAAATACAGAAACTTTGGAATCATCCCTCTGGATGTAAAAACAACCTTAAACTTACAATGGAAGTCAAAGGGGCAAATTATTTTTTACATTAATTTTCATAATGCAGATTTAAACATTTTAATATATTAATATCTTTAATATAAGCCATAAACCAAAATAGAGATGAACAAGATTATAATTCACAAACTTCAAATTTAAGCTCCTTTTCCCCTCTGCAGTTTATTAAAAATAAAATAAATCTGGCCAATTAGAACATTTCAGCACCTTCGTACTTTAACTGTGTGTGTTTGATACAAAGCCAGAACAAACAGGAAGACAGTGTTTCTCGTGCCTCTTTCAGGACTGCTGTAGAAAAAGTGTTGAGGTGATTCTTACCAAACACTGTGTCTCTCCTCACCAGCTAATGACATACACAAACCCCGAGAGACTGATGTCTAATTGTAGTCACACTCAGTGTGTGTGTGTTTGGTTAATCCTGCAGACGCGGTTTAATTGATTCCTGTTGAAATAAAGGATAAAACTTCACTTTAAACACCGTAACTTGAGAGAGAGAGACAGAGAGAGAGACTGACCCTGTAGCACAACCCAACATCTGTCTGTGTGTAAAGTCAGGTTATAAAAGAACAGAAATATATTAATACAGATGCTTCTAATGCTTAAAACTGCACAAATAAAAACATTTGAACATTTAATACAAGATAAAGTAAGAGGTGCCAAAGTTGCTGCCATGGTACTAACACACATGACGTGTGTGTGTGTGTGTAAACATCTGCTCCAAACCCTCCAAACCATGTCGGAAAGTTCTCTCTCTCTCTCTCTCTCTAGTTTAGAAGAATACACACACAGATGCTTTGTGTTTTAAATGACCTGCAGCACACAAACTGCTGGTTCAGTCCCCTTGGAGTCACCTGGAGTTAAATGTCCCACTGACAGGCAGAACGGTGAGAGAAAACTATTGGAGTAGATTTTTCTCTGGGGGATTCTCTCCCCGTCTGCATGTGAAACTGTAGCTTTGTGTTTATAGGTCAGATCTCTGAAAAATAAAGATTCTGAAGGAACAACCCGTTACTAGCAAGACAGCAAAACAATGTTTTAAAGTTTTGGCAACATTTGAATGACACAAAGACCTTTTTTTAAAAGGGTTTCTTTTTAAGATTGTAGCAACATTATGAAGGTCATTTACTCCTTATTTTTAAATATTAATGACTCATCAGAAAGTCATTGTTTTTACTGAAGAAAGTGTCATGAATTTGCTCTGTGTTGGCAGATCATGTCTGAGTCATTTCTCATAGTCATTCTGTAAGATCAACACTGTAGACACCTGAGAAAACACTATAACCGCAGCTAAACTCTAACACGCTTGTATGTGAATATAAAAGCATCAGTCTAACGTATAGCCCAAAAGAAACATGCTAGAGTTTATATACATGTAAGCAAGAACATTATTAAACACGCTGTGTGTGTGTGTGTGTGTGCCAGATGACCTTCACTGACTTAGTTGGGAATATCAGCTTATCCTCACTGCGCTGTTTGAATCGGATGCATTATGAATGTGTTGTGCCAGATGTTTTCTAACCCGTGTAGATCTCAGTGATTCTGGGGCTGGATTAGCAGTGGGGGGGTTCAGGTGCGCAGAAACATCTCGGAACTCTACAGCATGACCTCATGTCTCAGATCTTTCCTCAGAGAAGCAGAACAGATTCACGGTAACCTGTAAATGATTCATCACAGCACAAATCATACCGTTACATTTCTACAATGTTAAAGGAATGTTAAATGTTATTAAATATTCAGCCTTTATTTACTCACCCTCATGGCATTCCAAACCTGAAAGACTTTTTCATCTGTGGAGCACAAAGATAAAATGTTTGGAAGTATATGAAAATACTTTTGTGACCGGGGTCTGTCAGAGGCTTCTGAGGCTTCGCACAGCAACACCAGCTCAGACACAAGATCTGTCCAAATAGTTTTTGGAGGTGTTTGGTGTAAATCACTGTTGTTGTATTGTCCCACAGGAGGGACTGTTGTTTAAACTGTACAAATGTATTTTGTTACTTGGTCTCTGTCTTATGTTTTCAATGTAATTTTGGTGAGATCTCAAGAATATGTTGTTTTGCAGTTGTTTTGTTGTACAGAGCAGTTGTAGTTGTAGTTGTAGTTGTAGTTTTGTGTTTCTGTGGGTGTACATGTAGTTCTGTTTCTCTTCCATGTGCTCTTCATTACTCAACATCTGCTCCAAACCATGTCGGAAAGTTACCAAAATCTCTCTCTCTCTAGTTAAGAAGAATACACACAGGCGTCTGTGTGGACACACGCTCAGATTGTTCAGGGAATCGTTGTTCATGTCTCTCCTCTGCTTCTGTTGGCAGGTCTGTGTGATTCACTCAGAGTTTTGTAGGACAGGTAAAACATCTCTGTAGCCAAACGTCACTGTGAAGGTGAGAGTGATGCTGGGGTCGGCTGAGATCATTTGCTTACAGGCTCAATGAAAAGACTCTGATATTCTGGTGTTTAGATACGACTCATGTTTTATCATCTGACAGGTAAAAGTCACAGTGTGGAACTCAGTTCAGTCTTCGTGGACAGTTTATTCCAACTTTCCCTCCCCTTAAAACACAAAACAACCGGCAGCTCAAGTTTATATCTAAGCAAACGTAACATGCGGCTGTTCATGGTTCAGTTGACAAAAACATGCTGTTCTTTTTACTCTGTTTTCCTGTTCAAGACTCTCATTCGCTTCTAATTTCAATCTCTCTAAAAGAGACATTTAAAAAAATTAATGTTCTGCCATTTTTACACACTCTCACGAACAAATCCTGTGACATAAACTAAAAAAAGCTATTGATTATTTAAAAAATACATGAACACCAACAAGGATTCTATTAAAGAATTCAGTAAAACCAGACAAAAGCAGGTTTCTTTTTGTGCTCTGAGTTTAAACAGGTACAAGTCATTCTTGTGTTATCAATGCAGAATTTGAGGCCAGAATCATACAGTAACTAATAATTTATTTAGTATATTTGATTAATTCAGTGGTCATTGTGGTAAAATATAGAGACACAAACAAAACAGGTGAAAACAGAGAGATAAACTCTCCCAGAGAAACATGATTTTTTTTCACATAAATGTCATATTTACGTATGTACACAAACATACAAACGCATGTCAACACACACACAACATATTCAGCCTAATGGATGTGAGTATACACACATATATACACTCATACACAGATATGTTAATATACAGTTGTGTGTAAATGTCTTAAATGAAACATTGAGTTGATTGTGTAAATGAACAGACTTAAGCTCAAATAAACAGATTCAATGCAGAAAATCTCTTTTTGTGCTTCATCTCTTCAGTTTGTGAAACACATGCTCGCCAATGATGTGTTTTTTTAACAAAACAGAGAATTGTAGCAGGAGTGCTCAGACTTTAACACACAACTATAAACACAAACACATACAACAGACACACAGAGACAATCTGATGAATCTGCAGGTCTGATGATTCTGATCCATTTGATCCAATCAGAATGATTTCTGCATCCAGCACACTGTATCTGTACACTGTCCCAACACGAATCAACAAATCAATGCTTCTGTATCTCACCATTTAAACAGACAATTTCAATTATGTCTGTGAAGCTGAGAGCATTACATTGTGGGATACAGTATAAATCTTAGTTAAATCTGGTCTAAACTCCAGTTTATGGTCTGAAAGCATTTGAAAATGATAGATGCAGAAGCTACGAAGTTCAGCACCTGAGCTACATCACATGAGCAGGAGAATCAGGCCGTATCAGAATGCTGTGATTCAGTAGCTGGTCTCGTTTTATTGGTTACTGTGACGGAGCAAATCAAATCAGTGAAGAGCCGCACTTCTGTTCTGATCTAACATCAGTACTTCTGAAACGCCTCGTCCAATCAGATTCAAGCAGCAGAACTGCTGTATAAATAGAAACATCAATATATATGATGATGGGAAAAGTGTAAAATGCAGTAATTGTTCTATGTTTAGAGCAGTGAGATCAGAAAATGAACCGATATTAAGAAATACATCCATCTCACAAATACACACATTTATTCTCCAATCAGTGTTTTCATGCTGAACTGTGTTTCTATAAGATATCTGTCATTTTACTGGCTGTGGAAATCATGACACACTCTCTGAAGTCACTGTGTTTGAGTGAACCTGCCGGACAAACATCTGAATACAACTGCTCATGTTAGTATTTAGTTCTCATGTTAGTATTAACAAACATTTTACAACAAAAGTCTGACACAGCAATGGAGTCTGTCAGACTATCAGACACACACACACACACACATTTTGTATTGAAATACTTGGTTGTTGAGGGTTTTTCTGTTTGTGTTTCAGATCTATTTCATCTGCAGGAATTCCTTCATTATGATTCTTCATTTAACTGTAATTATTGTGTTACTGTACTTCAGATCTCACACAGAAAAATCACATTCTGAATAACATTTGAATTGAAGTTTATCACCACAGGAACACACAATAAGTACATGTGACAGAACCAGCAGTCGTTCAGTGTCTGTGTGCTTACAGTATGTTTACTGATGCACCTGCACGAGATCACAGCAACAGTTTCACTCGTTCACTATTAAAGCAGACATCCACACAGAATGTTCTTCAAATGTTCTTCATACAGCATGTGAAATGATGATGATGATGAAGGTGTTGAGGTTTTGGACAGAGCAGCATGTGATAAGCACCAGTCTGATCATTCCATACAGACCAACGATGAAGAGAAGAATTGACACAATTAGACCAAATGCAGACAGAATTACTCCAGCAGTTGTAAGAGCATATGTCATATTTGAATACATTGTGGCTTTCAGAGGAAAAGAATCTGTTCTTGTGTCTGTGTTTAGCTCAGATAAACGGTGTGTGTGTGTGATTCAGAGGTCTGTGATTATAAACATCAGTCTTTTTAATGGTCCCTTTAGAAGGCTGACCAACAGAACAACACTCAAATATCACACAGAAAGCGGACAGACAGCGTAACTCAGGAGTCTGGCACGGTCTCCCGCGTACACAGGACAGTGGTCAACGCTAAAGAGTTTCCTGCATCCCATCATGCTTTGCTGCACTTGCCGTTTCTCTCCTTGCGCTGGAACTTGCGCAGTCGTCGAGTCCAAATGTCCCTCCACTGAATGACCAGACTGTTTCTATCTGCCAGCAGTCCCGGCCGCTCTGGACTCATTGTGCCCTCAGAAGTGCCCAGGATGAGGAAGCGTTTGCCCATGTGTATCCGGGGACATTTGCAGGCCAGATCTTTCATGTTCACCCACAGCACGTGATCTCCTCGCTTCAACGGCTCCCCGCGACTCTTATACACCGACACCAGACTGACAGCAAA
>JAZGTK010022836.1:0-10144 GCA_036877625.1 Ambastaia sidthimunki | reverse complement strand
ATATATATAGAAGGAACAGATTAACAGAAATAGATCATGTTCTAATGGAAAATTGAGGTTGCATGGGAATAAAAGAGACGGAGAAATAAATTAGATAAAATAATGCTGGATTTGTTAGTGTCTGTTATCCTTTTGGTGACTGCTTGAAAGTTGAATGTTACAATTTTTTCCCTCACAAAGATTGCAGGTTTTTATCCCGCACAGATCCTGTAGCTCAATGAACTGGGAGCTGAAATGAATTGCTTACACGTTATATGTAAATGTTGTGGTTCTACGTTTTGATTATCTTGAGACACACACACCCACATAATCACTGTCTGTGATCCACTCCCTAATGAATCCATTCCTGTTTTATCTTTTTGCATCTGAACACACTGAGGAGAAAGTTTTACTCTAGTTTAAATCTATTTAATGGAATCTGGCCACAACTAGAAGATGCTGGTCTTTGAATAGGCTTTTAAATCTGTGTCTCCTTTGAACAGACCTATTCCAACCAAAAAAATGACATTGTAAGGAACAATAATAAAAAGTCTTGTTTGTGGTTTAGTGTAACAGTGTTTCGCGTCTCGTTTTAGCAAATGTTGAGTGTTTTAGTCTTCTTGAGACCGTCAGATGTTTTAAATTCTAAACGTCTGTTGTAAAGACTTGAAATGCCAGAATGCCAGTTAATCAGAGTCTATCTGCGGATTTCCCAACCACACTTAAAACAAAAGAGATCAGAGCAGGAAAAATCCAACACATCTTGGAACAATCGGTTTTATACTTTCTGGTCTGGGTGCTGTAGCATAATGGAGACTGCAGATGTACTCACTGCCACCTTCAGAGACTTTTCTATCACCTTTCCCATCAGGTCAAACTTCAAGAAGTATTAAAACTGCCTTGTTAAAAATGGTCTTGTTCCAAGTTTCTAAACACTCTGCAGAGCACGACACCACCTTATAAAAATTTGAAACACTGCAGTTAATAAATTTAATCATACAATGCTACACTGAAGCACGTTGCCATTTCAGGTTTTAAATACACCAGACTATCCAGCTAAAAGGTAATGTTCTTAGAATGTTGGCTAAAGTTCTCTCAAAGTTCTTGCAGTAACGTTAGGAGAACGTTTTTTAACATTAGATAACAAAATGTTATTCTTAAGTGGCTAGTACTTGGAAGTGTTACAGGGCGGCTTCTCCAGGGTTACATTCAGAACATTATATTGCTGTTTCATAAGAGAGAGGATAAGAATCTCTCCACAGTAGTTTCCTCTGTGGTGTCTCTGAGCACAAGATGGTGCGCTGCTGGTCGCTCTGGGTACCATTTACACAAAACAGGCCTGATTTACTCTGCTAAATAGGAAACAGGCACAAAAACATCTAACCAATGATCTTAAAAGAAGATTCACATCCAAAAAGGCCTGAAGTTTATTTCCTCATAACGAACAAACAAAGACACATAATTCCAAATCTTTAATGAAAAACACAAGAGAGGTTAATTGTGTGACTGAAAGCACATGTATGGAGGGATACAGAGTTAACCAGCTAACAATTTTAGGTTGTAATTTCCCACCATTTTTTTATTTTTCAGGTTAGATAAATGTTAAAATTGCTTTTCCATCCATCCAGTCATTTTGACATTGTATTAACATCACTGCTTGGTTATGAGAACGTTATTCAAACATTTTTAATTCTGTAACATTTTTAAAAATTTCCACTAACAACTGAAGAATAATGTTTTTATTCTTAAGATATATATTCTTAAGATGTATAATGTTAAAAACATATATATATATATATATATATATATATATATAAAATCTTTCTCAGCATTCCATTCTCTTTCCCTTGATACCAAAGGTCATGACCTCAGGTGGGATGTCTCCTGGAGTCCAGCAGAGTTAATATACACATGGTGGACGGATTTTGCTAACCTACCTTCCGAGAAAGCACTTGGGGAAGGTGGTGAGTTTGCGCTTGCGGTCCTTAATGAGGCCTTGTTTACTCAAGAGGCTGTAAAACTTCTCGCCTTTCTCAGAGATCATCACCCAGGTGTCCTGCTCCATGCCCAGCCTCAGTGCTGAGAGGACAAATAAGAGAGGGGCCTGTTTTTTATGCTATGTATAGTTGTTTATTATATAGCTTTATATATACACATTTATGCATATGGCAGATGTTTTTAACTGAAGCGACATACAGTACAATACATTTAATCAGTCCATGCATTCCCTGAGTCAAAACCATGACCTTGGTGTTGCAAACTTAGTGGCAAACTTAAATTTAATTAAAGAGCAGAAATCTCCAACAGTCAATTTAAATCTGTAACACTTTATTATACAGTGTCTTTACAGTGTGTTTTACATGTTACTATAACATAGTATATAATTTGCTATATATTTGCTGCACCACAAAATAGCCAGTAAAAAGATATAATTTCATTGCTATTACAGTAATTTCTGATGCAATTATATTGTTTACATATAACCTGTTCTTGCATTCCAAACTCGTATTTTTAGCATCTTGCACCTTTGAATTCTGAGTGAATGGTAATTTTCATAAACCTTAAAATAAGACTTGTTAACGTGTGACAGACCTATTTAGCCAGAATGTATATTTAACAGCTATAACAATTTAACTCACTTTTTCGACGTTCCCTCTCTTTCAAAATGGCCTCCAGCCATTCCTGCTTCTCCTCCGGCGTCTTCGCCATGCAAACGAACCACTTGTTCTTTGCCGTGTTGTGGATCTTCCAGCCGTTGTTCACAATGTTCCCGCTGCTGTGGTAATCCGCTGTGGAAAAACACGGATAAATAATCAATGTCTGCCCGTCAGAGACGCTTTTTATAGCCTTCTCAGGCCACTTCCTCACATTTTCCAAAACATATTTTCTTTTGTCTGTGTGGCCCGTTTTGCCTGCATGTGGCACGACCAGCGATGTTCTCTGCGTCACATATCTGCCTTGCCTCCACATTTGTGTGCCAGGCTATCTATCAAAGCAGCCCACATGACAAAATAGATGTTCTTGGCCGTTAACGGCCCATGAGAGCAATGAAGTTCAGAGCAAACGAATCCTTCCCACATGAAACAGGCAACAAACAAAAAACGCCTGCAAACGAATGGAACACAAGCAGATGATGCGATGAGTTCAACGTACTATTGAAACAAGCAAGAGTGACGTGAAACATCCTGAATGTTTTAGAACTTTTTTGAGGCTTTAAAACAAACCTGTGTGGTGATTTTAATGCATGTTTTGGCATAGTTGTGTAGCTCTTTATAATGTAAATATAAAGTGAGAAATACTGTCATGATGAAGACATTTTAGCTGACTATTATAGCGTCACACAAACAATTGTGATTAAGCTTTTAAATATCCATTATATTTATTTCACTTAATTAAAAATGATATTGAATAATACAATACAATAATAATACAATAAAAAGACTTCCTTTAAAGTTTTGCAAATAACAGACAAAACAAGACAAGATGGATTCACCAGTTTCTTTTTCATGCATTGGAAATGGACCCATCTTTCACACCATAATCACTCAATCTAAGTGTCTGTGTTTCCTTTCCCCACTGAGGAATGACTTGATTGTGCCTCTCGATTCAGCAGAAGAAACTGGACAAATTACAGCTGTGATTCAGAGAAAGCCAAGCATCGATCTTCACTCTCACTGGTGGGATAACACACCCCCACACACAACGTCCTCCTTTCATTCAACTGAATCAACTCTAAAACTGCTCTCAATTTCCACATGAAGCCCTATTCATTCTTTATCTCTTAAACTTTTGAATTAATTACAATATTAACTGCATGCTTTTTCCTGACTCATATCTCTTTCATCTGAACAATTTAAAACTCCATCCATCAGGCACAGCCATGCACAGCATGTCAGCATGTCCCCAATCACTCCACCCAACTAAAAATGTTAGGTTTAAAGAACATTTCCAGAACGTTGCCTTTAGTAACAAAAACATAAAAAAAGTTATTTCAAACTGTCTAGGAACGTTCAAAACGACGTTCAACGAAACATTATTGCTTGTTATAAGAACTTTTTTCAAATGTAAAAAACGCGAACTACTTAAGCACAATGTTTTTGATATATAATGTTTATAAATATATAAATATATAAAGACATTCTACTAACATTACAGCAACAGCATTCCCTGTTATCTGGGTGGCAGCTTTTATTACATACGAATTACAATCTATGTCTGGATTTAAGATGGAATGGTTGGGGAGAATGAGAAAACACTCACAAGCTAATGTGGTGGAATTAACTTTGTTTAGATACCATGGACTGAAACCCATTCATCTTTAGAAACAGACAGATATTAGGTCCGCCAGGGTGCAAATGATTGCTTCTACAAATATAACTGATAATCAGGGCTTCTCCTCAGCCAAGACACACTGCACTCAAAGTTCACTCAGTCATCAGCCTCCAACTTGTCATCCTGCCCAGAAAATGCCATTTTTCTAACCTTCAGCTGTTTAAGTAGTTAGATGCTTACCCTGCACATTTTAAAACACTGTATCTGGAAATAAACGCTGCAGGGTGCCACATATCAGCTAAACCAAAACATAATTTATTACACTATCCCCAAATGATGTCAGTTCAGAAAGAATTTCCTCATTAGAGAAGATTATTCAGCTGTTTTAGAGGAAACGGATGGATCTGAAAAAGATCAAATGAGGGCTAAGAGTGGAACAGTGTGTTTCAATGACACATTAACTGTGAAAATTCTGTCATTTGGACTAATTCGATTTTTAAATGGCAGAAACACACCTGTTCCATCATCCACGTTCTCCACCTCCATGACCTCAGTGTTGATTCGGCCTCGGAACAGGTATCTCGGGCCCTCGGTGGCCGTCTTACTGTTCTTCAAACGCCTGCAACAGAAAACAGCTGTCTACACTTCTGAAGGAACAACTATAATAGTGGGCTTCCCTGTCATCCATGATCTGGCAGAGAAAAGCGACTGCTCACCTGTTCTTTTTCTTGCAGTACACCAGCAGGTTGTCAAAGAGGAAGAAGATGCGCTCCTGAATGTTCCCGGCGGAGATCTTCAGCAGAACTCCCTGCATAAGCATCTCAGTGCAGCAGTCTGTGACGTTGGAACCCTGAATGAAAAAGTGAAGTTGTGCAAAACAAATCACGGCGTCCCTGTAAACTGTGTGAACAGGGTTTGTGAAAAATATAGAAGTTTGTTCACTTGTCAGAAAATTTCTATGAATGTAACAGTCATCTTTTAAATATTCTAAATCTGTCTCAATTACATTTCAACTACATTTGAACACATTTAAACCAGCAATAAAATCTGAACTCATAAACTTCAGCACAATTCATGATTTTCCCCAGCTTACAATTCAGCTAACAATTTTAGGTTGTAGGAATGTTCCTCCAATGTTACCTTTAAGTATTCATAAGGTTCAAAATGTTATTTTGAATGTTCTAGGAAAATTTTAAAATCCAGGTTTGTATTTTGGGTTTTTTGTAGACATTGTTGCTTGGTTTTTCAATATTTTTCAGAATATTTTTTAAACATTTTATTCTGCAACATTTTTTAAAGCTACACTAACAATTAAAAAATAACATTTATTTTTGGGCAAGTGGGTTTTAAATAAAAGGCGGGATTTCCATTTGCAGCCAAATAAAGTGTTCCGATTTTTCCCATTCAGTTTCCTATAAGTCGTGGCCTCCTTCTGTTACTGTCTGAAGGACACACAGCTGTGCAGGTGGATAACATTAATGAGCAATCAGCCAGCACTGGACACTACAGTGGAAAAGTGTTCTGTCATTCTATCTCCACCCACACCATATGAGAACAGACGACTGCTTCCTCTCTCCAATTCCAGCTCTCCAGAAAATCCATTAGTGCTGAGACGTGCTTCAAAAGTTCAAGATTCAAGACAGTTCTTAGCTTATTTTACGCAGTCAAACATTTGCGTGTGTGTGTGTTTTATCTGTTATAAGTTTTGCTTCCTGGACATGAGGTAACAGGAAAGCAATAATCAACCACCAAAGGCTAAAACAGATTTGGGAACTGCTTCCAAAAAGTCATTCTGTTCTTCATAAAAGCTGTTTTGTAAGAGCCACCGGACCCAGAACAGTATGTGCTACCAACACTGAAATTCCTTCAAAATAATCATTCCAATATTTCAATTCCAAAACTTATGTGACAGCTATGGCCACACAGACATAATGTATGTAATTTCACGCCTACAAGAAGGGTGCGGCCGTTCAGATATCATTTGCAGACAGAAACAATCTTCCAGGGAAATCTTAGATCTTAAAACAAAATGTATTCAACATCATTTTCAAAACCCGTGTCTGACTTTCATAAAACATTCCACCATTTTTCCCTTCTAAAAATCGGACCGACTGTTTTTCATTCTGCGGTATGTTTTTACAATGGTTGATGTGAACAGAGGAACCTAGCAGGAATTGTTTTAACACGCGCCCTGGAAGCTAAAACAACATAGCTTTTGTTTTGCAAAATTTCTTCCTAAAACACAAGAGCATGTGCAAGGCTGCTGGAATCAAATACTAGGGGCCACTTATTTTTTATCATGTTTAAAAATAGTGAGGTAACTGCAGCTAAATCGCTAAATGTGCGACACTCCAGCGTACTATGACTGCTTACAAAATACAGATCAAATGCATGTTTCGTGAAAAATGTGATCAGTGAATTACAGTGCGTATGAGGAAATAGATTTAAAGGATGTCTTAGTCATAAATGTCCCTGGAACCATCTGGATATGGTTAAGAATAGAAACGGTTTAGAACGGATCTAAGGCTTGTTTTGATCTATTTTGGGAATACACTTTACTGAGGCTAGATAGACCTGACTGAGCAACATCTAAGTGATACAGGAAGTGAGAGAATACCGCTTAACAGAGAGTGTGGCAGAGAGCCTTGTGTGGTTAACACGCTCACCACCGCTATTAACTCAGTCTAGTGCCACCAAGCCAAAATGACTCATCAGCACCAGAACTTCATCAGCAACACCACCCACGCTAACAAAGTCCAGACTTTTTGACTCGGTTTAACTCAATCTACAGGAATGCAAATTTAAAGTTGTTAAAAGTTTTGTAAAGTTATTTACCTGCTTTTGTTGAACGCAATATAAAAAGAACTTTAGCAGAACCTTCATACTGCTCTTTTCCATACAATGGAAGCGTCCCAGGCTGTCAACCCCCAGAAATGACCAATAAAAATAGTGGGGTTTTTTTGTAATTTTTGGAGCTTGACAGTCCCTTGACACGAGGGTCACTAAATCATGAAAAGAATTCAAATTTTAGGCTGAACTGTCCCTTTAAATCTCCCAACACAACCTTCAGGTCATGCTGTAGTTCATGCCCTTGTCTCTCTTCAGCTAAAACTGCTGAGCGTCCCACTTACAGAAAACCTCACTGTACACACATTACATAAACTTGAAGAACAGAATCACACAGCCTACACAATTACTGCCATTGTTACCCTTGGACAGCAGCCCTCTGCCCAGTCACACATTATTAAGGAGTAAATATGGAGGATAAATAAGTTTAGAACTGTACAGACAACCATACCTGCCAGTTAGTTGATGACGATGTCATCAAAGAAATGCAGGGGGGGCAAATCGTGTGTTATAGTGTGTGGTTAGTTTATAGAGCTTCTGAGAAAGTATTTCGGTTTAACCAGCCATCAGAATATGAATAATAGCAGAGTTAATCCACTAACCACACAAAGCAGGTCTAATGGAAGGCAATGATGAAAAAAGCAGACAGGGTTGGCGTGGTCTACAGAGCTCTCAGCTGAGCTAGAGTGGGTGGAGGGACAAGGTTTTAAAAAGTCCAAAGGAGTTCTTTGGAGGACCAATGCATCGAGTTCAATTAAATCTTCAGATTTAAGGTTTTAGGGTTTTGATCGTTTACAACAAAGACTCTGGCAAGTTAAAGAATAGAGTTTTGTAGTCGAGTGACAGCATCTTTTATCCTAAGACGTCAAACTGACTAAAGTGTGTGGCGGAGTTGGATGTATTCAAATGGAAGACGTGTGTGTGTGTCAGGCTTTGCTATCTTTATCTTTTTTTAAAGACCTAAAAAATCTGTGTTCTGGGGACCAAACTTATAACAACCTCAAAGGGGAACTGACAGTCCCTGGTTCTCATAACTCCCTTTGTGTTCTACAGAGGAAAGGTTTACAGCATCATGAGGGTTTGTAATCAAGGTGAGACCGTATTTTGCTTTTTGTTTTTTTGTGAAGTATTCCTTTAATTTAAGAACATTCAGAGATTAATGTGAGGTCCCCACCATGATCTAAAAACTAATTTGTGTGTGTGTGTGTATACCTCCCAGCCTTCAATATGAGACTGCCATTCCTCCAGCACCTCCATCTTCTCCATCTGTCTTTTAGCCTCATTGATACTGGAGCACACAGCTTTCATCACCTGCAGTGACTCTTGCACCATTGAAAAATCATTGTGTTTCTTAGGGGTTCTTTTGAGCAGCTCCTGATCAAACACACAAAACAAGCATCAAACATTTCCATGAGATAAAAAGAAAATGGTGTGACTGCAACACAGCACAGTCATATCATATAAACCAGTATGTTTATAAAGTCAACTTCACTTTCAAACAAAACATGCCTATGCAAACTGCTCAAATTGTGTTTTTAGCTTTGATACATGTTTAATAATCCTGCTACTGCATGACGGGGTCTGCTGAGAAAGATGCTTATCTCTAATCCAAGTCTAAACACAGGTTCTGCTTCATCAGTTTAATTCAGATTAACATTTCTGTGATATCTCAGCGACCACAGATCTCTATCGCCGGTATTTAGCGAGACGGGCCGTGACGACACAAAAAAAGAGAAACTCAGTGAATACACCCGATTTATTACGTAAAATGACTCTTGTGGGTGTTCACGGTAAATCATTTTAATTTCAGTCACGAAACATTAGCAATGCTGTTGGCTAAGGACTGAACTTAGAAATTGTTCAGAAATGGCTTTTCTCAGTCTGCAACACAGTGTTTGTAACGTTCTCTGATGTTCCTCTATAAGCAAACAGAACGTAACGTAAAACGTAAAGCGTTCACTGATGTTTCAATCCATTAGGCATAACAGTGGGTGCAGAAGGTTATATCACACCATTATATCTGTAACAGCATACTAGCAGTATGCAGTATGCAGCATGCAGTATGTACTATATACTGTACAGTCTGTATAATACTCACTCTCAGCAGTAAAGGGTACTTGCAGATCCTCTGGATGGGTGCGAGCAGATAACCCTCTAACGGAACCTCCGTGTTCTTCCTGCCTCCCAGCAACATGCAGTTCTTATGAGATAAACGGAAGACAAATTGCCAGATAATCAATTTAAAAAGACAATTTTTGCAGCCTCCTAAGCAAAGGTTAAGGGTGACACAGAATATCCTGTCATTCCATAAGCCAAAACTTATTAACTATGCGCTGTCAAACTCCAACAATGAGGAAAGAATGCACAACTTGCATGTCCACATAACTTGCATGTGCAATTTCCAAGTCTTCTGAAGCCATATGCATTACATGCGTGTGTGTGTGGGATAACAGAGGGGTCAGTACTTGCATTACATTACAGGACTGCAAGTTGAAGGACACCCTGTCAGCACAAACGGAGGAAATGAATTTGTCTCAAACTCTCCAAGGAGCTCCTATGTTTCACAAGAGGTCATAAGATATAGTCTTACACACACATGCCAGTGAGCTCTTAAAACTGGACCTGACCATGATCCAGCCCCGACTGTTAACAAAGGACTTCATCCTCAACATAACAAACTCACAGTCTAGGGGCAAAAATAGGAAATGCGTTTGACAAAAACATGAATTTTTACTCATATTCGTATCAATGCAAATGAAGGGTTTGAGGAAGGTCATGATTATGAGTCAAGCGTGTGCGTGTGTGAGACTTACAAAGTGGAAATCAAGTCAGAAGAGTGTGAATGCACAGAATGTTTATTATGACCTTTAGAGGGATCTGAGAGAAGTTCTCATCTTGTTTTTGTTAGTTTTTGAGAAAGCCAGTGACATGTGTCTTACCAGCAGTAGTGTGCGTACTGTCCTGATCTTATTAAGCTCCAGTAGAAGTCTCTGGGCTTTCTCGTGGTTTCCACAGTACTCGTCATAGATCTGAAACCGTCCCCTCT
>JAZGTK010022834.1:0-10145 GCA_036877625.1 Ambastaia sidthimunki | reverse complement strand
TCACTAATTAAAACTTCACTAATTACTAAGACTTTAGTAATTATGACTAAGCTTGCATACATTTTGATAACTGCTTCCTTTTAATCCCTAATATGGGGATTATATTATGTACATAGCTGTGTATTAAGTACACACCTGCTTTATAACATTGCTGCTGACATTACCAGACCCTCAGCAGGGTCCACTGGCATCCATGTGCCCTCCAAAGACCCCATGGTAATGGTGGCAACTTTCACGTCTATATTTAATTCAGTTTTATTTATACCGCACTTTATACAATGTGACATTGCTTCAAAGCAGCTTTACACATAATACTAAGATATATTTAGAATTTTAAAAACAAATTAGAAAAAAAATTATCAGACATTCTACACAATACATGGTATTACTGCAAATATTAGAAAGACAACTGAGAAAGAAATAAAACAGTAGAGGCAATAGGCCTATATTGCTACATTTTAGGATCAATAATAACAACAGAACCCTAAGCTAAGTATATGTCGGCAGTCTCCCAGTAAGCAAGCCAACAGGGGACATATAATCTAAGAAATAAACTGGCACATCTAAAATGTTTAAATTCTTGAAAAGAATCATTTCTTTAAATGCAGACTAGTGAGATGTTTTAAAAGGTCTACTGAAAGGTTGGCTTACTCTGGCTTCTTCTTTCTCTTGTGAACAAACAAAAGAATGTGGTATGTGAAGGTCCATTAAGACAGTTTTCTTTAGACTTTAGTTTGAAGACTAAAATGTAATAAGGGACTCACAGAACGAATGCTGACAGTAATATAGATTCTCAGGTCTAAAGCTTCTAGTGTTGAACAATCTTGTGGCACCTTAAAATGTTTCTGCTTTGTCATACCTGCTGTATGCATCTAAACATTGGGCTGTCCCGGCAGAGGCAGGAAAAGTGAAACATTCCTGCTCAACAGGCTCATTTACTGTTTGAATCACATCTACATATTCTGAACAGATCAGCAACAAAATAGTTTTTTAACATTGCAAAAAGGGTCATAAATTCAAATTGCTTATTTTGACAGAACATTAATACAAACTATAATGGTAGAGGGAAAAGGGTGTAATCCAATTCTGGTCCATTCATACAGAAAATAAAGATTAAGTAAAATAGCAAACGTTCTAAAATTGTAGAAATCAATATGTTTTCAGAGAGAGGGATAATATCATTACATGCATCAATTTGTTGTAATCATATTAACTTTGCTTCAACACTAATGCTAATGTAAGCTTTGGTACACAGTAAATCTGACTACAATCTGAACATACTGCACCCTTAGGAAATATTGAACATTTTACCAGGCATCCTGGAGAATTATCTTGCCAAGCAAGAATGCCAGAAATTAGCCAAAAAGGGGAGTAGAACTTTTCTTCAGTGGGAGTTTTGGAAGTGTCAAATTACATTTCTTTATCTACTAAAAAGGAAACAGGAATAAGTGTTTCAAACCTTTCGCTTGTTACATGAAAATGGCCTACAGCTGGCCTGACCTGTACATTAATGGACAGTACAATATAACAGAAATATGTCAAAGCAAAGTTAATTCAAGATATTTTATACAGATGAAACATCTTAAATGTGTTTACAACTACAAATTCTGATTATTTAATAATCCTATTTATTTATACTTTTTAAAATAATTGTAATAATCTATGCCTTTACAAAAGAGTATTGTAAAGGTTATTTAGATTATAATGATTATAAAAAAAAAATTTTACAGTGCAACAAAAAAGGAGGTGACCAGAAGTCATAAAAGCAGAAAAAACATCATATAAATAGTCCATATGAAATTCCACCATTTGAAACATGGGGCTGAAACAGACTTTTCACTATTAGTAACTATCCCTATTAATAAAAAACACACATACAATTAGCAGACTGAATACAAAAGACATGAAGTTTTGCTGGACAGATGACTGCACACGGGAAAGACCCTCTGCTGTGGAACTGAGGGAACAGACAACTGTATCCTGCTTGCATAGTCTGAGGTCACTACTGTGAGGGTAAAGAAAGTGGAAATAACTACTGACTTTTAATAAACTAATGAATTAATGAATACACAACTCAACAGGGATAGGGTGTTATTTTTAACTTCGTAAAATGAAGTGATTCTCGCTTAGAAAACGTGTTGTTCGCGTTCTTGAGTGTGATATTAATGTTTCCTGTAGTATTTGTGTGGTCGATGCACAGCACGGTTTCTAAATATGCCAAAATATAAAGCCAACACCAAACCGACATGCTTGGTTACATTGCGTTATTATTTTTATCCAGGAAGTGAAATTGCATTGTGGGATTGTGAGAACCAGCTGCTGATCTCATTAAACCGTAAGCAGATTTATTACTGTGGCTACAGCATCTATATGACCCACTTCTTTAATGAAATATCAAATGTATTTGAAATTCATATTGACAACAAAAATGTTGTCAGTCTTGCCTTTAATCAGACTTTAGACATTTGTTAATGAAGTAAAACTGAAAGGAAAACAAAAGTACATCAAAATAAACCTTTAAAACATTATGAAAATAATACAATGAAACGTATTATTGTATATATTGTTTAATGAAAAGAATGCACATAATATAATAAATATCATCAAAGTACAGGTATGTGTTATATCAAATACAGGTACTGTATGTATTATTCTTGTGATTATTGATTCTAAACGCATTTAGATCCACGTCTAACATGCATTTTCAGAAATTTTTCTTTTATGATAACTTTACTGATTTACCACAGTATTTATGTTTCTGTTACAATCACTGTTCTTTATTACATATCAGCGGCTCTGACGCAAACGTCTCTGACCAATCGCCCTTGGGTTTCTACTACGCTCTGACGTTACCGCAGAGTGTCATGTGACCCTGGGTCCCGTATGTGCTTGTCTCCGGAACACGGGCGCTGGTGACCGAGAATGTGAGTGCAAGAAAGGATGTTGGGTGGGATGGAGCTTACTGGAGGAACTTTGTCTACTAAACCCTCCAAAACATAAAAGATACATATATTCTACTTGATCGCCAGTCAGTAAAGAAGGAAATACTCTTTTGTCACTTTTAAATCGACTTAGTTGATTTGTGTGGGTTATATCTGGCGAGCGGACCCGAATGTTGGTGGAGAGAAACGCAGGGTGCGCACACAGGCTCGGATCGTAGAGAGACGGGAGACGGGCTCGGCAGGTAGACTGTTACCGTATACCCTAGTGGGATGTTATCGGTACTTTCCTATGGCAGAATCGTTGCCAGGGCTGTCCTGGGCGGACTCTCGCAAACGGACGGCAGAGACTATAGCCTGATCACGGCGAGCTGCGGCTTCGGGAAAGACTTTCGGAAGGGGATCCTGAAGAAAGGCATGTGCTACGGTGATGATGCTTGCTTCATTGCCCGGCACAAGTCGGCTGATGTATTGGGTAAGTGATCATGTACATGTACCTGACACCCACATTCATCGTGCCCTTTAATAAACGATGTCACATATAACGACGCACTACAAGATCAGCCAGTGTACCTGTGTACAGATGCACTATGGTATTATGTATGCTGTATTATTTATTTCAAAACAGGCATTGCCAAATTGTTTAGGATTTTAACCATGGAAATGACCTTCGCTAATGGCAGCAGTTATTTTATGATGGGGGTGTAAGGCAAAATTAGTCCAGCCCTCACCTGAAATAGCCCCCCTTATTGTAATATAAGAATTTTCCTTATCATGCCGGTGGATTTAATTTATTCCATAAAAAACAAACAGCAGTCTATGCAACCAATGATAAATACTATTTATAATACAATGTACACAAAATGTAAATTTATTGCAGAAATTAGCTTGGGTATCCGGGTTGACCTTTCACCCAGAAAGATGCCAGGCTGAGCCCCCAAACGCGACTAGCGGTGGAAAAGGGAACTAAAAATCATTTCAATGTAAACCTTTACATTATGAAAATGTAGATATAACACAGCTAGTTCGGCGAACACTAATAGATCTTTCTAAAATTTACTTTGCCTTTATTGATTTGATTTACGAGGGCATTACCATTATTTTAAAAAGGAGGCTCGATCTGTATAAAGAACGATATCAGGCGAATCTCGGTGCATAAAATATATCTAGTTTTACTCGATCATAATATGCAGGGTCGTGATGGCTCACAAGTAAATTTTGCATGAGATCTTTTTAAAGGTCAGAATGGTTGAGCATGGAGGCCGCCATGTTGTTTATTCACAAGCACGTTTCAGCGACACGCACCGGGCGTTATCATTGTCCTCTCTATGACCCACAGAAGAAGTATTTATCACCTTCGCTTTCAATAGCATTAATAGACAAGCGCTAAAACAATAAAGAGTGCTGTTTTCTCCTGTATAATTCTCAAAGGAAAGACTCCCAACTTATGAAAACAAAAACAACATTAAAAAAGACATTATTATTTTCATGTGTTTTACTCACTGAAGGTTCACTGGCTTTTGTTAGAGACCAGCTCCTTTTCTTTCACTTAACACTGTAGTTACTACTACAGTTATTGCTGCTAATGTAATACAAAAATAAAGCAGATTTTATGGAAAAAATATAAGTGTTTTTTTTGCACAAACCCAACCTGGTTACGGTGTTATGTGGTTGTTAAGGTAAACCAGGTTGTAGCTGTGAAGTTTTGCACTGTTGCTTAAGTTTGCTGTAAATTGAAAATATTTAATTTATGTTTAAAATACACTTAAATGCAACCCGTAAATAATTTGTCAGAAGTAGATTGTTTGCTCCAACTGTCCAATGGGAATTTACTCTCTATTGATTTAACTAATATTGCAAAATGTTGTATTGAATACATTTTTTTATTATTTTTAAATGTATAATGTTATTGTTGTTAACTACATTTTTTAACACATTGTATTAGTTTATTATTATTATTCATATTATTATAAAATTAATATAATGATAAGTGGATATCTAAAATAATAAATGAATAATTAATAAAATTCTATTTTTAGTGTTTCATATGTAATACATACAGTAATGTAAAGTCAAATATGTAAGGGGTAATGTACAGTCAGTCAGCCGGTTTGTTATCACAAAATAAACTCTGACACAATGATTCTGGTTTTGTATCACCCAGATGAGGTTTATTTTGTGATAAAGGCTTCTATATAGTAGATAGTACCTAACATAGTGTTGCACCAAGTGTTTATCTCAAAACCTTAACCTTAGGTCAGTAGATGATTTCCACTTTCCAGTCCAATTAACTTAATGAGCTAGTCTTAGGAAATAGGATAAAATGGCTGGGATTTCTGTGGCACTGAGATCATGGGCCTCATTACAACAGTTTATGTGTAATTGAGAGAGAGGTGTGAACCCTTGAAATCACATTAGCGGTTGGATGAGAGTTGTTCAGTGAAACACATTTCCAGGAGGTCTCAGAGAGCTCTCGATTACAGCCGGACCCTCATCCAGCAGTACAGGTGGAACCCACCTATACCTGTCTTTTATTTTATATAGCATTTCTCATCAAACTGTGGAACAGAATTATGAAGTCTTCTACATATTATTAAAACCATAAAGGCCTGCAGGGAGTTTTATTTTGTTAATATTTGTAAGGGGCTTTTAGTTTACATTTGTTGTGCTAGCTGGAAGGTTACTGTTTATTTAAACCATTGTTGCTACATCACTGGTGGTTAGGATTGTGTGGCGTGAATTCACTGTTTTGTTAAAGTATGTGAGAGACATGCCTGTAGGTACTTTTGAGTGACTGTGCATGTCACGAGGCAATTATTCTTCCATGCGAAACGCTTTTGCTTCTTGTCAGTCAAAGTTCAGTTATCAAATGCAGCGTGCAGAATTAGTTGCAATTCTTTTCTTTTGAGTCTTTGGTTAGCTGTGTGTATGGTTGTATCTTTTTGAAACTGGATCCGAATGTTTGAGGAATGGACTCTCCTGACATCACTGTTTGGCCTGCTGTAGCTGATGACATCATTTCTTTCTGCAAAATATTGTGGTGAATTACCCGCCAACTCTTATTGTCACAATCTTGTGTATTGACTTGCTTTATAACGTGATTTATTTATTGATTCCTTTCTCTCTTTGGTCTGTATGTTTGTAGCCATTTGTGTAATAGATGTTTGTAAACAAAACCAACTTATTAGATCAAACTATTTTTAAATGGGAAGCCAGGACTGATGTAAAAATCTGGCTTGTTTTTTTTGTGAATAGTAACTAACAGTGACTAACTAAGTAGAGTTCAAACCATGTTATGTGACAGATGCTTTTGTTTAACAAAGATGGCAGGTGTGATGTAACAGAAGGCAGTTGACTCTGCGGCGTCAAAAACCACAGTCTCTTCCTTTTCATGTTATTGTCAGACGTTAGGTGTTAAAACTATGAGCACTGAGGAAATTCACATGCGTCTGGTTTCACACTTGATGATATCCTTCCCCTTATCTTGTTCTGTCAGGCGTTGCGGATGGTGTGGGGGGCTGGAGGGATTACGGGGTGGACCCGTCCCAGTTTTCCGCCACTCTGATGAGGACGTGTGAACGGCTCGTGAAGGAGGGCCGGTTCACCCCCAGCAACCCTGTGGGAATCCTCACGACTGGCTACTATGAACTCCTGCAGAACAAAGTGCCACTGTTGGGTAAGACATTATACACGCACACACTGACCCATACGGTGAGTCACGCTCACTGCTGGCAATATATTATAAATAAATGAAAAGTCTGCAGGATGACTCACATCTTGTGCATGAGACATTCAGTCAAGTTTTTGTCCATTTGTTATGTCCATAACAAGAAATAGACCGGCATGCAGTTGCTAAAAAGACAAAATATCCTATCGGATGTCCTGTGATGTATTACTGTGTTGTTATGTCAACATGAACTGCATTCCAAACCCGGTAAACTGCCTTGTTGTCTATTATCAACACGGAGGAGCCTTTACTAAAGTGGAATCTCATAACTGACAAATTTGGAATGCTTTACATAGGCACAGACAAATATTGCACCTTACACAATGTGCACGGGCATCTCAGAATTAATTTTAATAGTTTGTATGATCTTTATCAGCATAAAAAATTAATTGCACACAAATATTTGGTTAAAAAGTTAAAAATATTTAATACTTTGATACTTCTGGCATTGAATGAATTATGTTTATCACTGACAATTCTCTCTATTTGTCTGGGATCTTGAATCATTTTTTCCAGTTGTCACAGTTATAATGCAATTGTTGTCTTCACAAAGTATGCATGAGGTTTGCTGCCTTAAAAATGTGGACAAAAACATTTGTGTTGGGAGTGCACCTATGATGATTCAGATGCTGCCTATGTAGACAGCTCATCAGATTTTTGAACATAGCCATAGTCTAATCGTAGATTTTGAACTGGACTCTGTATAGGACAGGCGATGTATGTCAATGAGTTCCCAAAACAGAAAAGAACGTTGACAAAACACTATTAAAGTCTGATATGCTTATTTCAAGGGTCATTTTTGTTTTCGTGTCTAGATGTTATTTATTTAAAGCCTAAACAGTCTTTTTTTTTTAAACAAGCTAATTTTTGTTGTTTAAGGAAACTTCATGTCAACTAATGCCCTGGATGCAGTTTAAACCTATATTAATGCCGAGACTAAGTTAGTTTCCTGAACAAGGCATTGGATTACCAGTCACGTAGTTGCTCATATTGAGCTTTTTGCCAAGTGACACACTTTTATTTTGGGATGGCATTCGGTGCGATAAAGGTCTGTGGGTGACCGTTCCAAGACAAGGTTGTTTGAACCACAAGGCCATGTCCACGAAGCGCAAAAAGAAACGTTTATGTGATGTATCAATTCATCATTATATACTCTAAATAAACATGCCTAATGAATAAATAAAATTATATGGAAAATTGATGGAAAATTGAATGCTACTATTAAAGGAACAGTGCACCTCAAAATAAACTATTGTTATTTTTTACTCACCCTCATGTTGTCCTTGTTTTTCATGGGACACAATAAGAGAATTTCAAAAGAATCCTTACGCAGCCCCTTTCCATACAGAAGCTTCTACAAGGACCACAAAACAACGTAATGTAGTCAATATGACTTGTTCTATATTACAGTTATTACTTATCAGGAACATAGTCTCCAGCCATGTGATAAGGGTCCCCTAGGAGCCGCTGTATTATAGACTTCTAAAGTTTCAGCCCTGATCTGATTGTGACGTGTTATCTAATACTGATGATAATAAATTACATTTTGTTCCCTTTAGGGAGTAGCACAGCTTGTATAGTCGTACTGGATCGCCGGAGTCACCGATTACACACCTGTAACCTGGGAGATTCTGGATTCTTGGTGGTTCGGGGTGGAGAGGTGGTCCATCGATCAGACGAGCAGCAGCACTATTTCAACACACCCTTCCAGCTGTCCATTGCCCCGCCGGGGGCAGAGGGCGTCGTCTTGAGTGACAGGTGGGTCAGTCACGCTCGCTGACATTGGATACACTCAGTCCGGTATCACAGATGTCTGCACGTCACAGATCGGTGTTGCAGATGTCGGCACTCAGAGGCCAGATTCTGCTCACTTATTTGCGTCTGTGGGAACGTCTGGACCTTTTTCATAGTAGATTATGGAATTGGGTCAGAGGCATAGTATAGCAGTTAGCACGTAATACATTGATCCGAGGTGCCTATATGGGCAATGCGTGTTCGATTTTGACTCATATCGAGTTTGTGGGGATTTGCCAATGTATTGCTAGATAGTTACTTACTGGCCTATCCCCATGTTTGCCCTTCAGGAAAAGAAAAATTGACAGCCCAGGCATTTAGGAAAATAATAGCATATCTCTCCTTACTAAGTCAAACAATTTGAAGTATTATTCATGTCTGTCTCACACACACTACAGGAAGAGTTACATGTACCAAAATATACTTAATGTTAGGAGTTTGTTCGTGGTTGTTTAGTGATCAGTGTGTTTGTTAAACATTTAGGGGTATTAACAGTTTAGTGTTTCTTCTGAAGTCTTTAAAGTGAGAACAGCCAAACTGTTCCACCAAAACCTCTTGCGCTCTGAGTGTGTGTGTGTTTTATGTGAAAGCCATGTGATCCCACTCGCTCACTGCCATGGTCCTGCCAGCGGCATTCAGCCAAACATACAGATAGAGGGTGGCAGAGAACACACGTTTCCCTCAGCCAATCAGAACTGTGCTAAACACTTGTTTACATTTTTTCCATGTCCCTGTAGAGGGCGTGATTATTTTCAGGTCCACGTGCACTGCTAAATTTATTCAGGACCTTTAGATTTTTGTGTTGTCCGGGGTCTGTTATGGCAAAGCTCCACGGAAGACATCAATCTTACTTTCCCGTGTGCGTCAGGGAAACTGACCTGATCTTGACCTGAGTGTTGGGTTCTAAGGGCGGCTCTCTTGCAATGAAACATTTACTTGAGGTTTCACTGTTCAGTCTTTCTTTCATGCAAAATGGTAAATTAGTATATTATAGACAAATGTTATGTTTATGTTGTAAACATACACAGTATTAGTGTTAAAGAGCATAAATGAGAAATACTGATTCCTAATGGCTTTTGCTACAGAAAGAGGCTTCCCCTATAAATCTGGCTTACATTAGTCTGGGATTTAAACAAACCCTAAACCTTAGGTATTAAACAGCTATCTACACAAATTTTCTCCGATAGAAAAAAAGGCTAAACACTTACTTGGAAAAAGGCATCTAGATATTATTTGGGGATCAGAATATCACGGAGACCTAAGGCAATGTGCTCTTGTGATTTAGTCCAGTATTATTAGAACAATCATTTGGCCAAATATTTTTTCTGCATTGGTAAACATCTCTATTCTCATTCCACATTCTCACCAATGTTTGTTTTTACCCTTGAAATTGTCCTCTCTTTACCTCTTCTTATCCTCCAATACTTACCCAATTCACTAAGACTGATTAAACAAAAGATTAAACTAAAACTCGGTCTCAAGGGATTTGAAGCTCAGGGGGTCAGTCTGGTCACCGAGAAGTTAACCTGACTGCTTGGATTTGGTCCAGAGGTTGTGTTGGGTCTGGACAAGTTCTTTTAACCCCGGGTGTCTGTTACCCTCTGGTTAGGTTGGGCTGAACTCTGCTCAGTCGCCCGTCAATGCTGCTCCTTGGGTTTCAGCCCTGATCATGTGTCCTGTACTAA
>JAZGTK010022833.1:0-10145 GCA_036877625.1 Ambastaia sidthimunki | reverse complement strand
TAATTCCTACTATGTTAAAAGAATTACACAATTCAAGTGTCACATGGCCATTTTATCACTCAGCCCTACTATGATATCAAGCACTTTTTTCTGGTTCAAACGTTGAGCTAATCAGACCTGTGGAATTACTGGAATTCTTCTTTTTTGCTGTTCTACATTCCAGGCACTCAAACAGCAGCAGCAGAGGAATCAGAGGAGACAGTGTGGAATTCCCAGCTCCTCAAGTCCACGACTGATTCTTAAGACGGTCAAAGACGTGACTCATGACACATCTGCCTCCAAATCCTGTACTTTCTACATTTTATTTAATAGTTTTACAGTGTACCTTTTATTATATACTCTAATGATGCTTTACTCTCTTGAATGTGGTGTATGAAACAAAAGTATGTGCGCTACCAGTCAAAAGTCTGGACACATCTTTTCTTTCTGTATTATAACAATTTTTTACTTTTTACAATGATAGTAAAATCACCAAAACTAACAGTTGGAAGTATAAGAATGTGTAGTAACCAATAAATGTAAAACAAACCAATGCTATTTTACATTTTAATGTCCTCAAAGTAGCCATCTCTTATATAGATTACAGCTCTACATAATTTAGGCAATCCATCAGTCAATACACCTGAAACAACCTAATCAAACCCTAGTCAGCGTACAGGATTACTTGAGAAGAATTGTCAGATGTTTTTGACTGGTTGGAGCAGTATTACCATACATTATACAGTATTTACAGTTGATATATAAGTTAGACTTTGCTTTGTCTCCTCAGCCTGGGAGCACAAACAGACCGAGCGCTGCCCTGCCAGTCCACAGACTTCTACCTCCATCTCATCATCCTCTATCAAAGCAGATGTATGTCACATGGCTGGTACCAGGAAGGTGTCTCAACGTCCCAGTCGGCTCAGCGCCAGTAAGCATTATAACTGATCAATATAATTTGTCAGCACGTGAAATGATGTAACTGATCCCAACACCCTTGATTTTCAGGACAACTGAGGCGTACAAAGTGTGAGATAGATGTTGAAACACCAGACTCCATACTTGTCAACACCAACCTGCGAGCATTAATCAATAAGCACACGTTCTCAATGTTGCCTACACAGTGTCAACAGAAGCTACTTAAAATGCTGCCAGAGGTTGACCAGCAGGTAATGAAACGCAGACGAGATGTTTTTAAAGTTGACTGTTAATAATGAATTTAATTATGATGCTGAGTGATTAGTCTTTGTTGCAGGCTAGTATGGATGGAGTGTTGAAGGTGACCAGTTCTGCTTTGAACAATGAGTTCTTTACATCTGCAGCACAATCTTGGAAAGAAAGACTGTCAGAAGGTCAGTTTGTGTCTTCATGGCTAACAAGTTGTGAAATAAACTTAAAGGGGACTTATTATGCAAAATTCACTTTTACGTGGTGTTGGAACATAAATGTATTGGCAGTGTGTGTACACAACCACCCTCTAATGATAAAAAATCATTTTTTAAATCCCTACTAATTTTCTGAGCAATGTGACGTAAAATTATTTAGGCCCTGCCCATGACTGTTGATGGACCGTATAAGCATACACTGTCCATTATTGTCCTCACATTGTAGCAGCTATAGTTAAAATTACATAGTAACAACCTATTGAGCCAACATTAGCTGGCCTGACTAAAAACGTTAACCAAACATGATAAGTTTGTGTCTATCTGTAAACCACACTTTATACATAATGGGCAATGTGTTATTTCTTGGAAACCCATATTTAATAGTTTACCTTTTGTGGTAGATTCCTAAGAGGGCTTTTCTCTATTAATATACTGTTGTTTTCATTTTTCCCAAACAGATCAATGTATCTTGCAGTCTAGGGTGAAGTCAGTATATGCATTAACAATGATTTGGGACAAACATCATGTGATTTAATGTTAAACTATGTGAGTAGCATAGCGTGATTTTAAGCCTCCAGAGTCTTTGCTGAGCACCGCTGACATTAGCATGGCTCCACCGGAGTGTGTGACTTACTGTATATTACTAGAGACTTAAGTTGTAATTAGTAATTACTCTCTAGTAATTAAGTCTCATATAATGCCCATTTATGTAAAAATGGAAATTATGGGTCCTCTTTATAGAGCACTTTCATTTTCAGTTTTTTGCTGAATTAAACAAAATTGTCTTGGAAATGGTTACTTAGTGCACCTTAGTAAGACTTGCGATATTTGAATGTGACTTATGCAAAACAGTTTTGTGATCTTAACCCTCAGGTGAGTTTACCCCTGAGCTCAGACTAAGAATGCGCCAAGAAATTGAAAAGGAAAAGAAGATGGAGCTGTGGAAAGAGCATTTCTTTGAGAGCTACTATGGTGAACAGTAAGTCACCACAGCTTATTAAAACCACTGAGCAGTAAAACCAGTAAGTACCCACTAATTGCACAGTAGGTGACGTTTAAGAATAATTTTTAATGTTCTCAACCTGCTTTTTATTCTAGCTCTGGACTAAGTATAGAAGAATCCAGGGAGCTGACAGAGGCTGATGACGTTCCTGAACCAGCTAAAAGCACAGTCCAATCAGGAAAGCCAGAGATTATCAAAGAGTCAGAGAAGCAAAGCCCAATGGCAGAAGTGAGCCACAGGGAGTTGAGGTCCAGAGATGTCAAACCAGCAGTAGCGCATTTCCCTGGTGAAGAGCCAGTAAAACATACAGCTCCAGAGCAGGTACAATCACCCCCAGAAAGAAAGGAAGCAACAGAAGAACTGATTGCAAAGTCCCCCATTCAAAAAACAGCAGTGGAGCCCAAACCACTCAGCGAACAAACACTAGAGAATGAGATCAGATGTAAGACCCCAGCATCTCCTTTGAAAGCAGTGCTCAGCTGTTTGAAAGAAAAGGAGACATTGAACGCTACAGAAGTCCCTGTGGCTGAGGTTGGACAGACAGTAACAGAGAGGAATACACCTGCATCTCCAATACCTGCTGTCACATCTGAACATCTGAAGAGGAAACTCTCCAGTGATCAGAAAACTGAAGTCAGAACAGAGAAAAAGCCTCGGGTCACTACATTAGAAGTGGTATCACCAGTGACAGTTAAAAAAACAGCAGAACAGAAAGTACCTCCTCTCAAGGTGAGTTTTATGTTTATCTTATGATTTTCTGTCAGTGGGGCTTGTTAAAGTATACATCTCAACTGTCATTGCTTGGACATGCATAGCGATTTGAACAAACTCTTCTCACATCAATTGTATTATGGATAATCATGCATATTATGATTAATAATTATGATTTATAATTATGATGTTTAACATGAGAGATTGCGACTTTCCTGATGGACAATAAAATGGAAGAATAAACAAAGATTTATATTGACGAAAGGCCTAAGCCACACATAGGGACCCCAGAATATTATAAAGACTTTGGTGTGGGCCAGTATTAGTACATAACCCCCTAGCAATACTTCAGCAGCCACCCAAACACACTAGCATCATGATTGCAAGTTCTGCACAGCCAAGCACCATTTTATGAATCTAATTTACTGCAATGTATTAAAATTAAATGATAGCTGCTTGTTCTGAGAACTTCTGATAGTAACCTTGAATTTCTCTGATTCTTTGCAGATCCCAGTATCACGAATTCTCTCTGCTCCTGCATCTTTTGAACAATTATCCCCAAGGACTCCCGGGACTCCCGTCCCCTTAACACCGCCTAGCATTCGGCCTGGTCGTACTGGAGCACGCACTCTGGCAGACATTAAGGCAAAAGCCCAGTTAGCACGGGCACAGCGTGCTGCCGCAGCTGTAGCTGGGTCATCTTCCTCAAGGGGAACTGGGTCAAGTGGTAGTACCTCCACACCCTCCCCTGCTCGATCCCTGTCAGAGGAGTTTTCACCAGCAAGCAGCAGAAGTCAGTCTGTGTCACCCATAAAACTGAGCTCTGGATCTCCTGCCTGTGAGGCTCTCTCACAAACACCTCCTTCCTCAGGTTCTTCTGGACACACAGATCTTGTTTTTTCTCAAGGACTCTGTTCAAACCAGGCTTTTATAAAAGACAATTGCTCTTTGTTGGGGTCTCAGACCACTCAGTGTACACTGAACCCGATGGTAAAAGAACATCATAGCCTCCTAAGTGGTGGAGGAATGGTTGCACCTTCGAGTCAGGCAGAAAACCTGACTGTATCAAACCCAAATGCACAAAACCAGAGAGCACAGCAAACAACTTTGTCAGGTGTGTCAATGGCCAAGTCTAGCTCTACAATCCCAGCAAATAATCCACTGGTCACTCAGCTTCTTCAGGGTAAAGAGGTGCCTCTAGAAAAGATCCTTCCAAAGCCACTAGCCAAGATGGAGGTTCAATCTGTGGCCATTTGTGCCAGAGATAAAGGCAACACTGGTACCACCACTGATGGGTTAAAACAAGAGAACCAAGTTCCTCCTGGTCCATCAATGATACAAGTCAGATCTTTGGTAAGTGTTGACAAATTGGTCAAAAGTGCTCAGGACCAGCTCTTGCATCCACTAAAGCCCACATGTGAGCAAGAACACATCAGCTCAAGCTGTCAGCCCTACCAGTTTCAGTCCTGTCACCTAGGACACCCTGAGGTCCATGAGGACCAGGTGAGTATCCATGTAGGCATCTTTGGACGGAAGAGAATGTCCAAGCCAGCAATGACTGGACATTACCTCCTCAATGTCTCCACGTATGGTAGAGGATCTGAGAGCAGCAAACGGCCACATCAAGCCAACGACAAAACCACAGTCCTTGCCAACTTGAAGAAAGAGAAAATAGAAGGACAAGAGAGTGCAAGAGAAAAGGAAGAATCAATAGGAAGGTCCCATACCTCTTCTGGAGGACACCTAAATTCTTCAAAGGTTAAAGTGGAACAGCAGGGATGTTTTTCCATAGAACCAGATAAGGGTGCAGCACCACAACCCTGTTCTAATATAAAGTTGGAATCTCCATCAATGAGCTGTTTATCCAACAAAAAAGGCAGCACTTCTACTAGAACAAAAGAAAATTGCTCAAGCAGTATACAGGGTAACACAGAGCCATATCAGTTGGCTGACAGTCATCCACACTCTTTCCTTACTCTAAAACACAAAAATGGGCAAGAACTTGTCACTGGCCCACAGTATGGTGGAACCATCAGAATGGCTGTCCCACACACACTGAACCACAGCATGGCCGAAACTCCAACCTCTCCAACTGTGTCCTGCAGTGGCAACAGTGATGCAGCTGGTGGAAGTATGATGTCTTTTTCTGTTACTGTCACTGCCATACCTGCTGGTCACCTACTGGATCAGAGCAACCAGGGTGGGACCTTACCTGAGCAAGCTTTCATGGAGGCTTCTGGGATGGAGGACATCCAGTCAAAGTGCTATTGTCGACTAAAGGCTATGATTATGTGCAAGGGATGTGGCGCCTTCTGTCACGATGATTGCATTGGTCCATCCAAACTATGTGTCTCGTGTTTGGTGGTACGATAACGTTCATGAGGATTAACAGCAACTGTAATCATTGAAAAATGCAACTACTGCAATGAGGGTAACAGAAATGTTTGTTGCAGCACAGCAGTGACGCTTGCTGTGGTAAGCCACTCATGGATCTGTTGTCATTTGAGAAACAGGGTGTTGTGCTGTTACTCTATGGTTTTCTTGCACACACACATTTAGCGTGCTAAAGGATGAGGTGTTTAATATGTGCAACACCGATTATTTTTCCTCTCTTGGTGAGCACCTTGTTGTAGACCCAGAACTCATTAAATAGTGGCAATATTAAGGCTTGTTCTTTCTGTTATATTTTTGTAATGTAATTTTAGAAATGAAAATCTATATACTACTATTTTTGTAGATCCATAATTACCCCCTATGTTTTTTTAGAATGTGTTTTACACACAATTTACAATATCATGCTGAAACAGGGAAAATCAATATTTAGGCTTTGCTTATCCCGCAAAGCTTTTGTTGGTTGGTTTACACCTCTGAACCATGAGACTGAAATACCAGTTATTTTGCAGAATTACTGTGAATAGGTATATTAACCTGCCTTGTTACTAGGCTTATATGGTACTGTTAAAAAGTTATTTATGGAATAGAAGGGAGTTTTTTGAAGTACATTAAAAGGCACTTATATCCGTAGGTTTTTCATGAGAGAAGAACATAAGAACAGGTTTAAATTGATAATTGACAATGGTAATAATTTGTGTATTTACATTATTTATAAAATTAGTCTTGTTTTTTTTATCTGAGAGAGCATTAAATGTCCCGTATATTATTTTATTTTAGGAAAAAACAATCAGATTTAAATAAGATTTATTAGGGTTGCACTTTAATGTTCTGAATACTAGAAAGACTTGAAAAAACCTTGTTAATTTTCTATACATTTAAAAATAGCAACTCTTAAAAATGAGAGTTGAAGCACTTGTTAATCAGATAATCTATTGTACCCTCTCAGGAGCAAAAACCAGGTCTTAATCATTTCAATAACCTACGTCATCATTTAAGTTGTTTACGTTGCATGAGTGACATTGCCTCCAAATGGAGTAGTAGATGTTTCCTGTAGTGTTTTGTGTTAAAATAAGAAGAAAAATAATGCTGTGTCAGTAACTAGTAACTACAGTAACTATATTAGCAATGAAGTAAAACCTTCAAGAAGGAAGAATGTGAAGGTTTCTGATTTATATTGTAAATAATAACTTTCTTTGAGATCAATTTTTACAAAGCTTTTTTGTTTCTTGCCTAAACATATCAGATTGTCTACCTTACTAAAGGTTTCATTTGTAAAAACTGTCAGACACAAAGCATCATTTTAAATGTGTCAACTAAATGTGTCTCACATTACTGTCCTGAAACAATTTTGTAAACAGATAAATTTGTGATAGAACAAACTAGTTGTTGGATCTTTGAATCAGTCTTTTTTTGTTTGTTTGTTGGTTTTATCATTTGCCTTCCTTGCAAGAAATGTAAAAGAACTTTAGATAAAATTTGCTTGGTAATATACCAAAGTCGGTTTATGGGGACTAGATAATCAGATTAAGTTTTAATGTCTGTCTAGTTAAACAGAGTAATATATTTTAAGTAATATATTTTAATAAAAAAGTCTATTTCGAAATTATTTTACAAAACATTTAGGGACAGGGTATTTACTGTATCTTTATATTGGCTGCCCCCCTTTTTTTATACCTTTGTCCAAGGTGTACATAAAACTTTTTACAGTTGTTTTGTACCAGGCCCCTTGTGATTTTCAGACCCTTTAAAACCGTTGGTCTTTTGTACTTTGGCCCGCAATGTGATGTGCCCTCACAGTGGAGTTTAATTGACTAAAAATATGCGTGTGAAACGTATACATTTCAAATTAAATGATGTTGTCTTGCAAAAAAAGATCCATCAGTTTACAGTGTTTGTGTTGTATGAATAAAATTTAAACTATAACTTGGTGGTTGGGTTGTGCTTAATGTTTCTTTGTGTTAGTATTTTTTCGATGGCTTTACGTGTTTTGTCAGTCAGTTACTATAAACCGTTGCATTCATTTACATATATTTATATGCATATACATATTCAGCATTTAAACCTACAAGACACTCATTAGAATATATAACTAATACCTCTTATACAATATAGCAGGTTTTAGAATGATTTAAATATTAGTCCCAAAGCTGATGCTTACATTGCCTCCCAATTTGTTTGAATTTGTCAGAGCAGTGTTTAACTGTTGTTGGTTATTTACTGTTTTTATTTATTTTACTTTGATAAGAATTGCATTACATGACTTACCAATATCCCCAATTTTATATGCATATAAAATCTGAGAAAACAATTGAATTTTTGACTAATGATTTAATATTGTCCTCTGATGAACCCTAAAATTATGACTTAATGGAGAAGATGTTCTAGAAATAATGGTTTATGAAAGTTGGGAAGGGAAATACAAACAACAACAAGAACAAAAAAACTTCTATTTGGCATGGCGTCCACTGTGTATGTTATTTTATATTTCAAGCAGTCAGATATTTTATGTAAAATAAAGGTGAATGTAATATAGTAATTGTAATCTGCACTTGTAAACAATGTGTATTTTATCAAGAAACAAAATGAATAAAATTCTGTAAAACAAAAAAATGTGTTATTTTTGATAAAGTGCATCTTATACCTACATTACACCCATATACAATAAAACTCTAAGCATCACTAAAAACAAAAAAAAAAACTTTAATAAAATGACAGAAATCACATTTTGAATGAGATTATATGCTTTCTACGTCAGTTTTGTATGTGAATAGGAAATACCGGGAGCCGTCACACTTTTTACTCCAGTAAATATGTCAGGGTAGATTTTTTTTTTAAGGATTCAGTCTTCTGAAATCTTACAAAAACGTACTTGAACTTTACATCATTAACCAGAAAAATATTAATTTATCGTTAATTTAAGAGGGAAATTCTGTCACACTATGGGACAAGTCACGATTAAAAGCGTGATGGAATCCCATTGTCCCCTATCATTTTTATGACTGGTTAAAAAGACTTTTATTCTGTTCTTTGTTTATTGTCTGTATACAGTATAGGTACAGTATAGGTACGATAAAGAAAACTTTAACGTGTCTTCTATTTAGCCATAAAACATGCAAATGCAATAACATTTTTTTTAGCATTTCAAGATATAACTAGATAAAAATATCTGTCGGTTGACTTTGAATGAACGTCTTAATCGTGCACAAGAAGTGTATCGCTGATGCTGTGTAATGTAAAAGTCAGGAGAGCTCTGCTGTCCTCTGCTGTTGGCTGATGCTCAGAGAAGCGTTCGCGCAGTGGGCGACTTCATCCTGTACTGCAGTTCCTAACACAGAATCAAACGGAACGGTAACCACGGTACTAATGTGACGATGGGGAAGCTCTGTTCTTTCCAACTACGGATTAATAGGTCGGTCATTGTCGGTTAGAAAACAAACGGATTAAAAGCGGTATGATGAAGATGATGATGATACTCCAGCGATCGAGCGCGTTGATCGCTCTCATCAGATGCTGATGATGGTCGCGCGACCTGCGTGATTTTCTCCCATTGGTAAGATCATCGGTCAATGATGCTTTATCATTGACATGTAACTACAAACGAAACCAAACACATGGCGCAAAACCAAAGAGATTTACAGAATATAATTTTATCTGTTTAAACGTATTTAAGGACCATGCATCATCCAGTTTATTAACCTAAAGGGATTACGTTATTATACTATGGCGGCATGTATGCACAAGCTTAGACGTTATCATATACACGCAACGGGACGCATTTATCATTTTAACATAAAATATAACATAAAGGTGCAACTGTTTACACTGTGTTTTTGGTGGTTGGTGGACAACCCTCACGTTGAGTCACGTTAAAGCGCTGTCATTTTTATTTAAAGGTGCGGTGTTACTTCTGCTATATACAGTGGGCCTATAAATCCAGCAATGTATAGTAACACAAAATAAAAATGTATAAATAAATACAGGAAATGAATGATTTGAAGCCAGAAGTCATAACGTCAGCAGTATCTTTCACGGTCAGGAATGACATAATGCTTTCGACTGGCCCGGTAGCTCCACACTAGAAAGGCAGCGGATTCATTGGCTCAGCTGAATGTGATCTTTAGATGCTGTAGATCTTCAGATGTGACAGTTTTAAAGTGATGGATTCATTGAACAAATGTGAGCTGATGGCTGATGTAATATTTTATGTTGATGATGTAAGGATTACATCACAACAACAACAGTAGTAATTTATAAATCACAGCAAATTCAAATAAATAAGGATAACATCCAGTATTAACCTATATTTACACAGTCATTCTACTCTGAATTCTACCCTAATTGCCTCTGTGATGTATTCTCAACATGTCACTATTAAATGGCTCCTTAGCAGCTCTTGTATCATTAATTCACAGGATGCTGCCTTTGCAAGACAAAATTGTCATAATCAGCCCTTGCGTGGAGCGAGAGAACTCAGATGGGCTTTTGTGAATCAAGGATGTGTTTCTGGGGTTATTTTTATGTGTGTGTTTGTGTGTGGGAGGTGGGGGGTGGAGTGTGCAGGAAGAAGGGGGTCTTCCCCAAATGTCAGCATCAAATCCTCTTTTCTTTACGTAGGACCTTCCTGGTTCCTTTGCTTCAGCTTATCTGAGACACAGCAAACCTGACAGGTGAGT
>JAZGTK010022832.1:0-10145 GCA_036877625.1 Ambastaia sidthimunki | reverse complement strand
TGATTGCCTATGTGACGTTTCTCATTGACTCCTCCCACTGCTAAACAGACACACTGATTGGAGAAGACTCTCTGCTGGGTTGTCCTCTTACCTCTGGCTCCGCCTCCGGTCTGGATGATTTTGCACCTGTCTCAGGAGGCCCCTCCCAGAACATTCCAGGTTCAACCAATAATTTTCCTAATCATCATTCTGATATTTTTAGGTAGAAATGATCATAAATCACAAATATTTGTCATTAACAATATAAATCCGATTTCTTTAGCAAGAAACTGTCAGCCAATCACTGTGCGGTGACATCATTCTAACAGTCCTGTAGTGACCCATCTGTGTCTGTCTCTCTTCAATCTTCTTACCTCTCTTAAGCCTTATTTTCACCAAATATTATTCATCCGCTGCAGATTGCTGTTTGATGTCAGGCTTTGAAACTTCAAGCTCAGACGCAGCCAATGAAGATGAATTTGATCCTATACCAGTACTGGTCTCCAAAAACTCTCAAGGTAAGATGTGAAAAACAAACCTTGTAGGAATGAGCAATTTGATGTCTTCTCGCTTTTGCTAAAACTGTGCAGAACTACTAGACCTTACACGTCCAAAGCACATTTCAAATGCATTGTTTTTCTGTAGTTGTGAAGACATCAATGAGATGTTTCATTATGAAGATATCTTGCATTCATAGACAGAATTGTAAATTTAAAAAATTAAATTCAGATTCTACTTAACGTTTATTTTCTTGCTTTCTATGGCTGCTCATTTTTGTTCTTTATGATCAATGAATTTAAAAGAACCAGCTCATAAAAATCAGTTATTTATACAGTGTAAATTTTCACTGAGCACACTACATACTGCCGCATGCAGTCAGAGATATTATCGCAATAATATGTGTTGTCTGTTTGTTGACTTGGTGTTTAATTCGTGATCCTGTAGCTCAACTGGTAGAGCATTGCGTTAGCAGCGCAAAGGTTTTGGGTTCGATCCCATGGAAAAAATTTATACCTTGAATTCACTGTAAGTCGCTTTGGATAAAAGCGTCTGCCAAATGAATAAATGTAAAATGTAATTTGATTCTTGTACACACCGAATGACATTGAAAATGTTCATCATAAAATTTAGTTCCAGTATTTTTCAAAACCTACTTGTGACCTCTTGTGATAATGCAGGTGGTTGCTTTCGACTTTTCCTGACTTACCCTTGTGTCTTTCTTTCCCTTTCTCCTCTTCTTCTGCTCCCCTTTCCTTGATTATTCCGGCTGTTCTCCCCTCTGCTCCGCGCCTAACCTCCCTGTCCGTCTGGCCTCTTTTAGGAGGTCACTCCCGCAGTAACAGTGGCAGTTCTGAGTCCAGCCTGCCAAACCTGGCCCGCTCGCTGCTGCTGGTGGACCAACTCATCGACCTCTAGACCTTCCTGATATTTCTGCTGAGCTGAAGACCAAGCCACCCCGTAGTCTTCTGTCTTAACCACAAATCTCTCCTGCTCTTGGCTGTCTTCTCATCCACCCTCTCGTGGTCCATTTCGTTCTTTTCCATCACTTGTGAAGTTCTTTCTCCTCTTTGATTTCATAATTTCATCTTCATCACTCTGTTACTTCAGTTTCTTCCTCATCATCACATAATTCATTTTAAGTTTATTTCAGCATCTGTTCTCATCATCATGGCTCATTTGATTTTGTCATGTCCAGCATCCCTCTCTTCATACAGTTTATTTTTCTGATGAGTTTTAACTGTTTCGTTTGAGCCTTTCGTTTGATGATTCTGCAGGCTCGACTCCAGTCCCGTTTTTTCCAGCATCCATATCGGTTCTTCCTGTGGACACAAACCCACAGTTATCACTCGTTTTTCATGCCTCGCAGCGAGCAACACAAGCATTGCCTGTGGCATCTAACGTGAGCTTCAGAGTAAATGTTTGTCAAATATTCTCCTCAGTCCAGCTTGGCTTTGCATACAATCATAACGGTGTCCTCACAACACAGAGGAAACTCGTCTACAGATTAAACACACAATGTTTTTTTGTTAGTTCCTTCCAAACAGAGATTAAAGTACTAAGTAAAACCAAATGTTTACAGACGGGGAAATCTTTCAGCTGGATATTTACTGACCGGTAGTCAGGCAGGCAGAATTTGACTTTATCCAGACCAACTGCAGGGTATGAAAAAATATCAATATTTCATATAGACCGATTTCAAATTGTTCAGAAACCCCAGCCGTTTCTCCTTCCTCAAGTATGCCACAAATTCTTACGTAGATTAGAACAAGTTTCTCATTCTCTTACCTTCTTATCATCCTACTCACTGTTGTTCCTTTGTAAATAGCTCTATTGATGTTGTACGTTGGCTCAAAACGATGTAAATTGTTGTATATCTACAGTATCTGACTCTCCAGCCCTACAGAAGTGATTTTGTTCCCCTTGTGTATAAAGCATCCATTCCAACATCCAGCAGAAATCTGCATCCCCCCCCCGTATGCTACACTACGTGAAAATTGTAAAAGAAATATTTCATATACGTTTAAAATTATATGTGAATACAAATAGAGTTTTAGAGAATGAATGTACGAAACGAGTGTCCATATATAAATGCAGATATGTGTATATGAGTCTTATGAAACCTATTTAAGAAGAGACTCTATTTCTTTGTGTGTTGAGCTGTGTTTGCGAATGTAAATTGTTGGTTTCATCTTCTAATGGCCAGATTATAATCAATGAACAGACTAGAATTAGAACATGGACAAACAATTCTGTGAAATGCATCTGTACGACTCGGTTTGACATCATTTGTGCTGATTGCAAATTGTGCGTGAGTTGGGCTGCGTTTGTTTTTTCATTCCAGATATCTATCACAAGCCAAACTGGTTGTAATCGACACGATAAATGCTCTACAATCTCTGATCTTTTAAGGAATGTTCTGGGTTTTAATACACGTTCAGCCCAATCAACAGCGTGTGTGGCTTAATGTCAAATATAATAATAGCACAGAACAAATATTTAATCCCACCTGTTTTTTATAAATGAAAAATCAGGGGTACAGTAAGACATTTACGATAGAAGTAAAGGGGGACAGGCAGTAAATGTTAAAATTGTAGTATAGCTGCAAATTCAAAATATTATGTTTATTTAGTGTGATATAGTCTTAGTTGCCTGGTTGTCTTTGTTGTCACAATGCTGTAATGTTTGTAAACTGGCTCCGTTTATTTTAGTCGTGAGTGCCTTACCGTAACAAGACTACCGTAACATAAAATGCAATTAAATTTTTAGTTTTGGTAATAGATATTATGCCATGAACGCTGTTTGATTGAGATAAACCTGTATTACACCTTAGAAAGTGCAGATTCCTGCGTCAGACGAATATTAAAGCACGGCAGTGTTCATAAATATCCGGTTAAGACATGTCTGTGGCCAGTCTTCATATCGGTACTGTATGTGTGTGTGTGTGTGTGTGTGTGAACGTATAGGGTAAATAAACAATTAGTCTCAGTTGTGGAAGGTGATGAGGTCGTTCTGTCTTCGTTCAGACCCCCGCAGCCGGCGTCTCTGTTTAAAGCACAGGTTCATTATCCTCTCCTGAGAGTCATTAGTTATTACAGGACCTGAATGAGAACATGGATCACATGTTCTGTGTGATATCAGTGTCCCAACTGCGACTGAGCCGCAGAAAGTTCGACAGTTCAGCTCTTAGAATGAAGGAGTCTTTTTTTCTGCCAGAAAGTATAAATTGCATTGAGATTTGTTCACGCTTGGAAAAATGCATAAAATGACAGCAGTAGGGCTGGGCAGTATGACCAGAATGTGTTAACGGCTAGATTTTTAAGAAAATGTGGAAAATTGAAGTTATTGTACAATGTTTCCTGAGCTTAAAATATGTTTGTTTTAAGCATTGTTCATTTGCTGTAAATTTTATCTTTTTGTTTGCGTTCGTGACTAAATTGAAAAAACATCAAATGAAATGAAGTACATCACATGTGTTGAATGAGGCATTACCACCTGCTTAGTAAATTTATTAACCATGTTAACTAACGTTCATATATCATGATATGTAATGACTTATTATATTGTGATAGAAGATGTGGGTCGTACTGCCCACCCCTGAGGTCCAGTAATACAACAGAAGACAAATAATATGTAGCAAACATGCAAATCAGAACTAAGAGCTCATGTTGTAATGAAAGTTTGGGCAGTTTTACGAGACGTTTTGTTTTATTAAAAGCGTCGGTGGGAAACCACAAAAAGCAAAAGCTGCTGGAGTTTCAATATGTGTTTTTGACCGTGACGATTACGGGATGGATCTGTATCTCCGCCTCTCCTCTGTACAGTACTCTCATGTTAACCTATGCAATCCTTCCGCTTCATCTAGCTGTTCTCTGTAGAGACCTTCTGCCCCGCGGGTGACGTTCAACTTGTGTTGTTGTGCAAAATCAAAGATTCCATTTTATGTGCTGTTTTTGTTCTGAGAAAAAAAAGAAAATATTTCTGACCATGTTTATCCCCAAAGTTGGAACCTCCTCGGTCTTTGTAGCAAAAACCCTCAATTCAGTGTTAGAACAGTGATGGGTTTAATGTGCACCTTCTATTTTTGTGAAAATCAATAAAGAAAGAAAGGGGTGTTAAATAAACATGTAAATGTCAATGTATATTGTGTTTCTGAGAATTATTTGTCTGTCTGAACACACTTTTAACAGAACAAGGACTGTTGGTCCTTGTTGGTATACTGTATAATATGTTACATTAATAATAAAAATAATGGGCATCAACATAAATATTACGTAATTTGGAATCGATCACATTGTGAACTCAGTGATTAAAAACAAGCTCAGGACCTCAGGAAAGAGGCGTCAGTTATATTAGTTATAAACTGTTTAACATTAGTCTGAAATCTGTTAGTTGTACATTAAAAAGAACTTAAATGAATCTCTAAAACATTTTGCACAGTGAAAGCTTTAGGCAGAAAGCAAAATGTGTTTGTCAGCTTTGTTCCTGTTTAAAAGCAGTTGAAAGTTATGGGCCTAGAAATATATTATTAAAGGTCTTGGGTGTTTTTTTTTCTCTTATTCTAATTGTGTTTCAACATTTTGCTGGCGGTCTGGCTGACCCAGCTGTTTCTTCTCCAGGTAAGATGTTCTGGTCCATGTTCTCATCCAGTTCATTGTGTGCCCAGTTTTTTGTATTTTTAGCAAAGGCTCAAAGTTTTTATTATGCGAAGGTAAAACCATAAATCATTGGCCAATCTGCTCTAAAACTTTAATGTTTGTGTACTGATTAGAAACTGATGTTGTTCATTTATTGGGAATATGTCCAGAGATATGTTGCACATTTAATCATACTTACATTAAAATGGTAACAAAGCGGCATTGAAAAGGAAGTAAACTGCTGGCAGACAGAAGATACCAGGTGGCTCAAATTAATCATTTTTAAGTCTTAAAAACATTAGTCTTTGTATCTCAAGCCTGCTGTCAGGCACGTCCTAAATTGTTCTTCAGAAACAATCGGGTGATTTTTTTTTTTTTTTTTGGTCCTCCTTTGTAAGCTTCAGGTGGAAGTCAGAAATGCAGTTCTGCACCTGTATCTTGTCAAAGCATGTCATGCTTAAAGTCTCACCTCCAGTATTATTGTTTCCAGTGACCCTCGTGTTTGATAAACCTTTGTCCCCTTTAATTGTTAAATCTCTTTGCATGTAAAATGAGGAACAATATATCGCCATGTTGCTAATTTATGTTGTTAGCATGCTAGTGCTTCTGACATCAGTGCCATGGCTATTTCTGATCCATGATTTAGTTTCAATTAATTATCTTGTTGGACTAGGCAGGGAGCTTTAAATTCAGAGTCTATATGTTCTCAATATGTATTATATATTGTTTAAGAGTCTATATGGTGCATTTAATTTGTAAGAAACAAAAAAAAATTGATATCCTGTTTTCACTTGTTCACCACTCTTGTAGATGATCCGCCTGTTGTGAATGGATATGATTTGGAACAAGGATCCAACAGCGTCCAGAGCTCAGACCTCCCCGAGGAGATTTGGAAAAGTTCTGCAGAAGAAAATGAGGCTCTCCATGCATGCAGTGGCTCAAAACTTCTGCTGCTAGACTCTGAACTTCTCAACACCACAACCCCTGAACTCCTGCCACCAACTGTCCAGAAGGACTCCTCTTCCTCCCCAGATATCTTCTCGAACGCCCCCTTTCCTGCAGGTGGGCAAGATGGTAGAGACATTTTCACCAGTGCACCCTTTCCTCAGCTTCACCAAGCGCATCCACAGCCTGACATCTTTCTTCAGGCACCCTTCTGCAGGAGGAAAGATCAGTCTGGTCCACCACAGCCATCCATGCAGGTTCCTGATCGTTTAATGATGTGCCCCAATGGCAAAGAGTCCATATTGCCCCATCCATCTGTGCACAGTCAAATTCGGTTTCCTCATTGCATGGAGGCTCCAATGCCCCAGCAACCCATTGCTGCTCACCGTGGGGTCTCCAGTGTGAACCAACAGGAGGCTGTGAGCTCCAACACCATTGGACCCCTTCACTCCTGGGCAGTGGGGGTTCAAGCGGTGATGGATCCCTTCCTGGCAGCCCCGTTCCAACCACGGGCCTCCCGGGGAAAGCCTTAAAACCTTTTAAGTTATGGTTCCTCTAAGAAGCCAAGTGGTATTAAAGCTGTAGACCAAGAGCTTCTGCTGACCCCAGTGCTGGTCGCTCTCTGCGGTGGAAGGAGAAACTGGTGTAGTCATTTGAGATGTTTCTCCTGGACTTCCTTGACTCAAGACTGAGCATCTCCATGGCACTTTAGCGTCACTTTGTTTTGCTTCTGGGCATCAAGCCACAAGACTTGCTGGTTAATCATTTTGATTAATAATCCCCATGTATTCATCTTTTCTTTTATTGACACCATTTATACCAAGTATTTTTATATATATCATATGTAGTGTATTTATGTCTTAGCCTAGATTGAGTCCAGTATAAAAAGGACGTACAAAACATTCAAATGTGAAAATGAAGGAAACTGACAGATGTATTAATTCCATTTGTTACAGTCTGTTTGCTAATTCAGTGTTTTGTCAACAACTAATCAAAAGTTTAAAGGTTATGAAAATGAGCACTTGAAATATTAAATATCTTTGAAAAACAGGCATCTTTGAGTCTGAAACCAGGCAGAATATCAGAAACTTTGTTGCTGACTGAAGTTTTGGATTATTTTGAGGCCTTTTGTAGGTTGGATGAAAATGGCTGGAGTATCTTGTTTCTTTGCTGTTATTGGACTTCTTCTGAACACAAGGTACTGTAGACATTTCTGCACAGGACTGGAAGAGACCAAGTCTAATCTGCACCAAAGGTCGCATGAACACTCCAGTGTAGTGCAAAAAATGATGCACTTTCCGTTGCCCTGGATACACAACTGTAACCAATTCACTGTATATTTATACATGATAAATATTTCTGTAGAAATATGTTGCATCTGTTGTTTTTTTTCATATTGTCTTTATTGTTGAATGAAGGTAATTCATTCAAGTTCCATTTAAAGGTAATTTTCTCTTAAAATATCTTTTATTATCTTGTTTTATCACAGATAAATGCTTTAGCTCCATGTTTGAAATGTGAACTGAGGTGAGCCAAACCCCAATTCCACTTTTTTTCAAAAACACTGTGAACACATTCATTTTAGAGATATGTGCATATTTTCTTTTAATATATACAGTGCTATTCATTTAATGTGATAATACTGTTACATTTCACAGTTATTTGGGGCCAATAGCTCTTGTAAGGACATTTGTCTCTGCATTTGGAATGAAACAGCAGTGTGGATATTTCCATTTGCTGTTCTCACATTTCTGATCTGATTTTTAATAGCTTTATTATCCTGCTTTTATAAAGCAGTCATGGTTGTTCTTTACAGAAATAACCACACAGTTTAACACCATTATTAACTGAGTTTTCCGGCTTAGGGGAAAGACAAAACAGCTCATTCATTCTCATTCAAGAAAAATTTGTCCGATTTTATTCTCTGCAAATACTTCATGATTTAACAACCTCTTGAACCTGTTATGGTTAAGAATGAAACAGGAGATGGTCGTCTTGGCATCAGTTATTATGATGGTGAGCAATGTCGGGAATAAATGACAATAAATCCAGGTTTCAGCTCAAGTCACGTTGACAGGTTAGTAGGAGGTGTTAACTATCCCTGACTCCTGAGATCTGATGTTACCAACCGCAGGACTGCGGGTCTGTGTCCTGCTGGAGAAGATATCATTTAGATCTTAACAAACAGGGTCACAAATCCGTGCTGACAGTGATAAAGAGCGTCGACGGAGCCAAACACCGCCGCCACGTCGCCTGAGATGTTTTCCTCCAAGATCTGTTTATCTTGTGATGAGTTAAACATCGTGTGCGATTGTCCGGCATCATCTTCTGCAGCTGAGCACGACTATAAATACTGTGTACAAATTTCTCTTTAAAGTGTTGCTGTACTTTCCAAATGAAACATTCACATCTCATTTTACTTCTGCAATGTGGCGTATTTACAGTGCGAATGAAACTGATATTTAATGAGAACATTTTTTGGATCATGAACAGTGAGGCTTTAGTGGAGCCAGACAACAGATCCGAGTTTGCTATTGATTGTGGAGGACGACTCCAGTTAACAGAGCGTTCTCAAAACGTTGGCTAACATTCTTTTAAAGTTCTCTCAATGTTATCAAAATGTTCTTGTAGCAATGTTAATAGAACTTTCTTAACCTTACTTATATATAAAAACTTTCGGTATTCTTAAGTTGTTAGTGGAACGTTTTAAAAACGTTACAGAATAACATTCATATAATCAAGCAATATCATTAAAATATCATTATCAAGAAAGTTCCTTAAACATTCAAAATACATTTTTGTTACTTAATGGAAATGTTAGGGGGACGTTCTTGCAACCTAAGACTGTTAGATAAACAGATGAATTTTGGCTCCCTAGTAATTGTTGTATGTGAAACTGGAAATAAGGATTAAATTAAGGATTAATGGTAAGAATCTGGTGAAGTCAGATTTTGAGGACAAAAATCAACCAAAATGAACCACAATTTTACTACAGTAACTGTTGTTCAACTTAGTTAAACCACAGTACCCACAAATGTACTGTTTTCTCAGTATGGTAACCATCGTTTAACCAAGATATTTGTAGTGAAATAACATAATGTGAACTTACAAAATCATTCAGAATAAAACCACAAATGTGTGTTTAGTAGTGAATGCATGACAAAATCAATTAAGATTTAATGTTGGCTTGGACCTGAATTATATGTATATAGAGCAATTCTTTATTGAAACAAGCAGTGTTTAATGTAATATTTTTTAATGGCTGGTTTCAGAGGAGTTTCAGAAGTAAAAGTACGACACAGAGGTACAAATTCCAACGTTTAATTGAAGCGTGTACAAACATGCTCTTCGTTAAAAGACATCGAACATTTGTAACGTGAAGCTGTCAGGCACAACAAACTTTCAAACCAGCAAACCAAGTCTTCGAAATTACAATCAACAACCTATTATAATTCAAACTGCCAGATTCATAAACACATAGCTGAGATGAGAGTGCAAAAAAATAAAAGACGTTTTAAATAAAAGACCATGAAGCAACTCAATTGTTATATCATTAGCTCACTGTTCATATGTACAAATTTAAGATCTTTCCTTGTTGACCATATTGTAACCAATCGTGTGACCTCAGATGTGACAGGCTCTTGGGAAGGGCATCAGAAATGATTATTAGCCAATCAACTGTCATCATTATACCATCAAAAGCAACATTGTGCCGCCTGGGGATGTACAAACCAGCAAAACAACAAACGGGTTTAACTTCTCACAGGTAAGAATCTCTTGTTTGTTTGCATTTTTTTTAAGTAGCGAGATAAAAAACTGATGAAAGTGATTCTTATTGTAAACTGCTTCTGTTCTCTTTTGTGTGTTACCAGGTGGACCTTTGAAAATGATGGATGCACTTTCACATATGGGTAATTAGCAACAGTTGCTAATGTAGCATCTAGGTATTTTATATCTATGGGAAAACGTGTAGCTGGCATGTCAAGAGCTAGATCCATTAAAACATGTTACATACATGTTGACAGGTAAATTACCTTGATCCATCAAAGTTTGGAACATGCCAAATGACTTAATAATTCATAAGCA
>JAZGTK010022831.1:0-10147 GCA_036877625.1 Ambastaia sidthimunki | reverse complement strand
CAGTAATCCTGTTCTATATTTCCACATAGCACCTTACCAGTACATTATTAGTAATGTTACAACTTGGTAAATTGCCAAGACTGATTTACTGGTAATTTTTTAAAAGGTCCAGTTTACACATGATCTCTTAAGCATGTGTGAAAGGGGATATTTACTTGAAAATTTGTCAACCAAAATAAACATATTTTCCTTCTAAATGCACATTCCTCTATCCATATACGTGTCTATTTGTCTGTATTTCAAACAGCACCTCATTGTTTCAGCCACAGAAATCTTACTCTTTCTGTAGCTCAACTGGTGGAGCATTGCGTTAGCAGCGCAAAGGTTGTGGGTTCGATCCCAGGGAATGCAAGTACTGATTAAAAAAATGTATACATTGAATTCACTGTAAGTCGCTTTTGTCTGCCAAATGAATAAATGTAAATGTACTCTTATCAAATGGCCAGCTGAGTTCCCAGCATGCCTTGCTTCCATGTTGCATTACCATTGCAAAACTCCCACCCATGTTTTTCTTCTAACCCCTTTTGCTCCCCCTGGCTAGGTCACTTTGAGTCTTTGAGGAAGCTGTCCTCTATAAAGGATGCGTTGGTTGAGGAGATAAATGCAGTATGAGGCTCTAGGCCATGAGAGCTCATTCCTTCACCTGTTAATCATAGCCATTAATCACTCCACCTGCTGCTCTCTTTCCCTTAGGCCACCCAGCACAGGGGTCAGGGCCAGAGTCTGTAACTCGCTGTAGGCCTGCAGGTTAATGTGGATGCAACTCCTCAAGGCAGTGTGTGGTTTTAACACACTGTTGTAGAGACCAAATGGAAACCACTTAAGAACTACTGATATGCAATTAAAAAGTAGTTTTTTGTTTAAGTTTAATGCTAAGTTTAACTTTAACAATGAAGTTACACAGATAGTTCTTATGTGACAGCTACGCATGTAACTTGAATAAAAGTAAAATAAAGTTTGATCTTCAGTTTGTCCTTTACTTAAATTGGAACATTTGTTTTGCAACATAATGTTATGTTGTCATAACTTATCACAATGACTTAATCATAAATATGATGTGATGTTGTCAAGCCTCACCAGTTCTGTCAGTTTCCACCATGTAATTTTGAAATTTTATGTTGCATTAAAGGCAAGCAATTGGAATGATTACATTTACAAGATGAGTGCACATGAATGCAATTACAATGCAATAATTACCAGTATTTTTCAAGAGCTCATACTTTAAGGGTCGGGTGTGGTGTTAAACTACAATTCCCATCATTCTCTGTGGCAGCATGAGAATGACAAAACACACGGATGAAGCATCAATTACACACCTCGTTGTGCAATTGTGCATGTGGTGCTCTTTCATGTATTGCACCAGAGCTGTAAGTAAAACTGCACTTTTTTAACCAAAAGCACATCATATTGTAATGTTTTTAGTTAGTAACTACAGCTGAAAATCTCTAACTTTGTCTGGATATAAAAATGAAGTGTGTAATTTCCAATGCATCTGTTTTTCCGACCAAAATCACTTGATTGTGCTTCACTCTAATTATGATTTTTGGCAGAAAAAAACAACACGCATACACAAAATGCACTACTGCATTTACACGTTTGTGTTTTAAAATTAAGTAAAAATGAATAAGTAAGCAAAGCGAGAAATTACATTTAACGTGATTGATTACCTACACAACGACTCAGTCTCAGGCCTGAAGAAGTGCGGGTTCTGTCTCTGTTGGAACTCATGGACTGAAGTCAAGGTTCTACTTATAGAAAACAACTGTGAGATATTTAGTGCCTTGAGCTGTTTATGTTCACTGCAACAAACAGACCTGCATAAACAATTTACACCTGTTTCTGTTGTTCTTGACATTGATGGAGAGACAGATATTCCTTCTGAAAAAAAACCCTAAAAACTCACTCTTCGGAAATTTCATAGACAAAACTATTTTGTATAATTATTCTGAGACACTTGTTATCCCCAAACCCACAGTTAAACAAACAAAAGAACCTCTGCATCATTTATCATGGGCACAAAAACAAATGCTGTTCACATATTAACGTTATGAGAAACAACTAACATTCATTGTGTGTGTGTGTGTGTGTGTGTGTGTAAACACAATATTTACCCACACAGGTCACTTCACTAATGACACGGGTCATAGTCACAGGAAAGGTTATAGACTTCAATTCCTGTGTGCATCTGATTGGACAAAAATCTGTGTAGTGCAGGATGCGTCATCAACATTTTGGCCTGTTTTCCTGGAAGAGAAAGACTATAAACTGTATCTGCATATATCTGCTAAAGAATCATTTTGTCAGTGTATAGGAGTACATTGGGATATGGATGCCATCACAGCTAGCAGACATGGACTACAAGCCACAAAATTCTAGTTCTGATATCATGGGACAAATAAGAAGCACAGTTCTATGCATGCTGCTAATTTTTATATCGTGAGCTACATAACTGCAAATACATTGTGAATATCAACCAGACAGAGTGTGTGTTTGTGTGTGTGTGAGGCTAGAGTTAACCCATTCTCCACACATGTATTTGTTGTAAGGCATAACAAACCAATGAGCAGGTAACAGAATAAAACATCAGACCCCAGAAAGTGTCATTCATTATATGTTACAAATGCACAATCATACAAACTCATTCTATGATATCTCACTGCAGTCATTAAGATGCCTTGATGATAACTGAAACAGTTATTAGCCTGTATCTATGGCCTTGAGTGTTCTCAAGCCTTCCATAAAAATATATACAATATAGATCAAAGAATTCATTATTCTCAGTGTCTGAGCTACCTGTGAATTCATTTTATCAGCTTGGCTATAAATACAGTAAATGATGTAACACACACTTACGTTTACATTTACATTTATTCATTTGGCAGATGCTTTACTTCAGTGCTATAACAGCTTTTTAATAAAATTGTTCCTCAAAGTTCCTCAAGTGACTGAAATTTAGAAACATATTAACAAACTGCCCAAGTAAACTATAGTATGTTATTGTAAGTAGTGTTTATTTATGCCTGATTAGATTATTTGATCAGGCTTTAAGATCATGGAAATGTTACAAATGCAATACTTGCTCATTTAAGTCAAGTGCATTGCATTGTGGGAAAGATACAGTACTATACATAGTGAGCTCTCAGTTTTGACAAGTGTCGTACGTGCATATATAATATCTGCATATTGAGCACAGCATACATACTATACTAACCTTACAATTGCTGTTGTATATAGTATGTTAATCTGAACAGAACACAAAATTGCACTTCAGAAATACAATAAGATTCCTACAATCTTTAAAGGTGCATTATGCAGGATTTTCAAAATTCAAGCTTGATCCCTCCTCCGGGGTGGAACATCACCAGAAGCTTATGCCCCTGCCCCTCACCTTTGGGACTACACGCCCACAGGCAAAAGGTTGTCTCCCAGAAACATCTTGAGCACCCCAAAACAATAAAAATGAAAAAGAATACACAGGCAATAAACAGTGTTTCTACAGACAAAAAACACCACCACACACTTCTATTGGTTAATTACTTTATGACTGAGAGACATTATTTTTATATCTCCTACTTTATTGCTGTTGGTAAATCCTGCCTAGTACACCTTTAACAATGTTGAGATTAATTAATAAATAAATTGTCCATCTTACATCACTGAATTTCTCTGCCTGCCTTAAACAAACATCTGTAGAGTTTAATTTGTTATGAAACCAACTATTTGTTCAATTATATCACTCATGGCAGCTAAACAAGCTAACTAATATCCAATTATGGCTTATCGCTCATTATCTGCCCCAATAATCGCCAGGAACTCATTTTAGATGAAACTCTGTGACCAGAGTCATTTGCTCTGGTTTTGACCTGTTCCTCATAAACATCAGTGTCATTAGTAAGAGCTTAATGATTGGGTAACGGACCAGCACTGGAGATCAACACAGCTATGGGATGAATAGATGGACATCAGCATCAGCAATGAGCCGTTCAACCACAAATATAAACACACTCACATTTGAAGTCAACACAACATCATAAATGACCTTATGCACCATGATTCATAAGCCAGGAAGTATTCAAATGTAACACCCACTTGTAATAAACCAATAAACTAAAAACCAAAAAGACCTTTTTTTGGGTGTCATGATTCTGGTTGTTGTGATGAGCTAAGGTGGCAGTCCAGGCAAGACAAAGCAAAATAAGACAAAAAAAAAACTGGACCCAGGTTCAAATACTGACATATTTTTTAGAAACCAAAAAAGCTGCAAATGTTACCTTTGATATTTGTGCAATTGTTTGTAAAAATATAAATTATGTCTTTAATATCCACCTGAAATCCAATATCTAGTTTAGCCTACATTATTTCTCGCTGAATATTTGGTTGCAAATGATGTTGACTTCAAACTCTGAGTTTGAGGAAAAGCCACAGGAGAGAATAGCTTTCTCTTTCTGCTCCGGCCCCAGCTGTGTGTTCGTAGCCCTGATGCTAGCGGCGTTTTAATCAACAGGAGTGATTCATGACCCTATAGCTCACAAATACAATAGTGTGGGTCAGCACACTCACACACAGGCCACCACAGGTTTAATCATTAGCATCATTTATGCTTAACTCAAGGCATTTTTAACTGCTCAAGCAAGTTTCAGCTCCTGAAAGAAAAACACAGTCCAATGGAAAAATAATCTTTCTCTTCCTCTCCCTTTTTCTCAAAGACGGCTCACATCTCTGAAAGACACATCTATCTCTTTTTTCCCCCAGACTGAGACAATAGCGCAGCCTTTTGCCTTTCTTTTGAAGGCGTTTTTGGCTCCTAAAGTGCAGCTGATGACTTCAGTATCACAGAAGAGAAGACAGGAAAGAACTGGCATGTTACATATTATTTTCCCCAGTGAGGTTCTGCAGAGGTTCTGAACATGGATATCTGTGCTTAGTCTGGGTCTGTTTACAGAGCTGGGTTTATGGCTGCGCTTATAAGGTGTGATTGCAAGGCAATGCATTTAAAATGCTGTGTCAGGTTCCTTATCAGCAATGGGGTGCCAGCTAGAAAGAGCCTACATTCCATGGACTGCTTCACACGTTGGTTGGAGATGAAAAGTACAGACAGCTGCTGATAGGTGTGTGTGTGTGTGTGTGTGGTTGGGTTTACTTTTGGAACATGCAGGAACATTCTTAGTTAGAAGTAGAATTAGTTTAATTAGTTTGATATAAAAACAAAAAGTTCATAATATGTCCTCATTTTTTATCAAAATAAAACTTGCTCAGCCTCTAAAGTGACTTTGTTCCCTGCAGAAGAGACACAGGTGAGACTATTGAGAAAAGTGTACTTAATCGAAAGTCTCCATTTGATCTCATTGATGTCTAGGAGAAAAAAAACAAAGATATAAGATTTATGTTTTTTTCTCTTCTACAGGCAGATATGTATTTTTAACTATGCAAATATGTATTGTATACAACAAAGGCCAGCCGAGCACACATTTATTTTCCCTGCTAACATAATGTGCATTATTTTGCATTAATTCATGCCTGTGTGTTAGTTTCAAAGTCCTTCAGCCTTGGAATGCAAATGTGTTTTACCCACAACTAACTGGATTACTAAGATATTCTATATATACAGAGCTATTCTCATCAACACACACACAGACACACACTCTTCAACAGAATAATAAACAACAGCCTGTGAAAAAAGGTCTTAGTGCCTTCACTGGTGTAAGGACGAAACACAATCATAGGGCAACAAGCAGACACACACACACACACACACAACCTTGACAGAAGCGATATAACTTCCCAGAGTGCTTCTTTAATTGCACATTGCATCACTTGCGAGACTCATCGAGTGCTGCCCAACCCCTCCTATCAAATTACCCAATATTTGTCTTTTACTTTCTATGTCCCATAACTCTCTACATCACTCCCTGCTATGCCTTGGTGTTTATATTCTCCACTAACTTTACTCTCTATGACAGAAACAAGCACAGAATCTGTATATCATCGTTTTGATCCATCCTAATGTATTTCCTCTCAAAAAGGAGAACTTTGCAGAGAAAGGAAGGTAATTCTCTCTTACCGGCTTGCTTTTAAGGATTCCCTTCTTCTGTACAGCGCAATCTTTTACCCGTCGTGTCAACAGCCGCGCGAGACGCAGGCAGTGAGTGAGGTAGTGAAGACACACCGAGAGAAATGGAAAGAGAGAGATGCTCTGAATTATAGATGGGGATGAGGGTTCCTTCACGCGGTGCATGGAGGAGTCTGAATCATCTAGAATGAATCAAACAGTCCAGGAGGGAGAGAGAGAGAGAGAGAGAGAGAGAGAGAGAGAGAGGTAGCACATGAACAGATCACTGCGAAGGAAATGAACTGTGGTGAGACAGCAGACGAGTGAGTCACCTAAGGTATCAAGCTCTCTCTCACTCTCTTTCTTTAAGGTACCAGACATGTTCAATTGTTCAGTCAGACTTGACACAAACTAATGGTCATGTATTGAATTGACCAATCCATAACAAATATAACAGCTGGCTATTTTCTATCTTTGTAAAGACTTTAACTACTCTTATGGCACAGTTAAAGCATATCATACAATAGACAATCAGTGGCTTATTCAATCTATATACATCCTCATAATCTTGAGTCATAGTTTGGATGCGTTTCGATCTGTGCAGTTATCATCAGAGACCAGCTTCAGACGACACGCCTCTGGACCGCCCACACCCAAACTACACATCTTTTTCATCATCAGTTCAAATTAAATTAATCAGCTCAGATAAAATGAACTGTCTGAAAAATACGAATTGGACCAGTGTTCAAGAGAGCAGGGACATTCTAGAAGAGTGTTTTGATTATTGCCTTGGCACACTGTGTTCTAACGTTGTATGCACAACACAACGCGACAAAACACTGTGTTTTGTTACGCTACACAGCGTCTTGTTGGAAAAAATAACATTTTGTCCCGCTACACTGATATTTCTTGGGAAAAATTGCTTGTTATTGAAATTGACACTCTTCTGAAAAAGGTTGATCTACTAATACGGTTCTATAAAAGCATCATTTTTCAAAAGTTAATAGCCGTCAATAGCAACTTTTAGTCTGTTTCTTTCCAATAACTAATCTCAGCTGAAAAAGTTTAGAAGAAATGTAGGCCAATATGTTGGACCATTTAATGATTTTGTGGTTTGTCTTTAACGTGAGACAAGCACTATTGTCTAGATTCTTATAGAGCAAGGCTGTATTAATTAGGGCTACAAAGAAACGTTCCACTTTTAATGATGCATCTCTCATAAAAATGTATTAAGGCTGTTTACTGTTGTGTCCACACTCTGGATTGAAGCAAAAACTCTTAAAGGGATAGTACAAATTAAAACCAAAAATTTGTAATGATTTAATCATGTTGTTCCAAAACCTGTGTTTTCTTTTCTTTCTTTCGTGTTACACAAAAGCAGAATGTTAACATTGCTCTGGGAAATGCATTAAAAACAGCTACAACTAACTAACCATTTCACATTTACTGTAATATTTCCATTATGTTGTGCAATGTACATTTACCAGTTTTTAGATTTTATTAGTTTTTTAGTATTTAGTATAAGTAAAACTAATATTGATACATACTGAAAAAGGCAATTATATTGTTATTGAGCAGGTAGAAGATTTGCTGTTTTTTAGCCAAGTTTTAAGATCAAAGACTGTGGTTATATAAAACCTTACTGGTACTTGTTCAACAGAAAAATAGCAAGGCAAAATCAAAACAAAATATGTACTGTTTCAGTTGTCATGGCAGCTTTTGGGTACTGAAGTGAATGCAGTTTGTGAACCTCTAATGAAACAGATTTTATCTTCAAGTAAACATTTGTTCTACGGTCTCAATGGATCTGCTACATCACAATCCATTTATCAATAAATTATTCAGTAGTCTTTTATTCAGAAACACCAATGCACACACAAACCATGGTGTTATAAAGACACTATTTTGGTACTGTATAAAATAGTTTATATGTCGTGTACAGTCAGGTCTCCTGTGTGGCATTCTGAAAAATATCAAATCCACATGGCCAAAACATGCACTTGATAAACACTCTGTTGTGCATTGCTACAAATTCATTACATGAAACAATTGTGTAAGAGAAATAAGACTAATTTTGTAACTATCAATACGGCTCCCCTCCTAGCTGGTGCCATATGACTCTGCTAGAGGATCAGAAAGAATTAGAAAGATTCAGACCTTCCACTTCAAACGCTGGAGAGGAATGTGTATTAGAGCAAGAGCGAGAGAGAGAGAGCAAGAGAGAGAGAAATATTAGCTCTTGCTTGAGAGGTCAGACAGCCTGAAAGACATGTTTCAGCTCTGACACTTTGCTGCTCTTTTAGACAGTCATACACACACTCGCTGTCATCTCGTCCAAAGGATTCTTCTGTGCTGAGCTCATTTCAATCACAGACTCTGTGCTAACGCTTTATAACAACCTTCATTAATAAATAACTTACAAACATTACATAATGCTTAACAGATCAGAAGTGGATTTTATTTGTTTTTTATATGAATATAGGTTAAGTATTACACAATGTAATAGAAAAAGAATGTTCAGACTTTGCATGGCCTTAAAAAGGCAGACAGACAGACAGACAGACATACAGCAATTTGAGACAATTAGACAATATACAGACAGATAGCAGAAAGTAAGACAGACAAATACAGAACATAAACAGACAGACAAAGTGAATAGACAGACAGACACAGTAGGCACACAGACAGACAGAGATACAGACAGACAGACCGAGATACAGTGGATAGACAAAGAGAGAGACAGACAGACAGAGACACAGTAGATACAAAGACAGACAAACAAAGTATGTGAGGTAATAGCTCTTTACAGGTGAAAGTTGTCCATGAGTTTTCCTTCACCTGTTTAGAGGAAAACTGTTTGTCCTGCTTCCTCTAGTCCCATTTCACTTCTGCCTGGTCTAATCTGTGCATCGTACCCTCTTGCTCTCTCTCTCTTTCATGCAAGTGAGAAAAGCTGACACCCACTTATGTCAAAGAACAAAACATTCTGATCAATTTTATCTCTAACGGATTAAATTAAGCCTAACACTGACATAAAAAAACATTTCCAAGAACAATGAACTTTTGTTTCAATCTTTCTCTCATTCTTTCTCTCAATGTTGAACACATAAATGTTTTGATCTCTTTGTAGAGAGTTTCAATTTATACCAATATATTCCATTTCACTGATCTAATGTCTCACATCTGTGCAATAGTCACATTTCATTTTTACATCTTCAAAATTTCCATTTGTATCACAGTAAAGGACATTTATGAATCACTGGCTTTAGTTGCCAAAATGCAGAGAAAAGTTTTCATCTTGTACCCATTAAACCACATTTTAGACTTATTACACTGGCTCTGCTACCCACGCACAATGTAGACATGCAAAGACTTAACAAGCAATGCAATAAATGCAATACAATGCGATGGTGAACATGCCACAGAGCTGCAGTGTTTAAAACATGTGGGGAAATCAATGTATGAAATGTTTTCACATCTCTGCTACAAAGTAAATTAAGAAGTATTTTAACATCAAATACATGACAAATTAAATCAAAGGCAATTCACTCATGAAACATCACTTTCTTTACAAGTGATATATACATGTGGGCGGGCTTATATACTCTTTGTTGTGTTGTAGTGTACATGTCTACAGTGCAGATGAAACTCTTAATACAAAAGAAAAAAATTCTGCTCTGTTTTTTTTAAATAATTATGTCCATATGGTCCAACAGAAACCTGCTGTTCAAATTTCATTCAGAATTTTTAAATTCTCTGGTTTTATGTGAGCTTATTGAGAAGGTTTCCTTCAACATTTTTTACGGCTGTGTCATAGTGACAGTAGTGACACCAGTAAGAGAAAATCCACTGTGTGAATTGAGCAGGTGTTAATGCCAGTGAATCAGAGCTAATGAGTGAATCAAGTGCAGACTGACATCTGTGAACAGTTCACTGAGACTAAAACAGACTGTTAGTCGTCACTCAACCTGAAAATAAAAGGAAAAATACGTACCCATGTTATCCGCTACCTCTTTTCCTATCTTATTATGTGAGGGTGAGACAGTGTTGGAAAAGGTACTTCAAAATTGACTGCCAGACTACAAGCTACTCGTGACT
>JAZGTK010022830.1:0-10148 GCA_036877625.1 Ambastaia sidthimunki | reverse complement strand
CCATCATACTAATGTTCCAAATGTTAAATATATGTATAAACATAAGCATATGCTTTCTGTAATTAAAATAATATATCGCATTTTCTATATTAAAGACATTAATTGATCTGGTAATAGTAAAATTGGTAAACTGATCAACTGATTGGCATCAGTTGATACAGTGGACAAAGAAGTCCGTGGGTAACCAAATTCGTCGTCACCATGTCATCCACTATCACTTTTTCAGAGAATTTAAAGAAAGAGTTTTAGCAACTTTCTAAAATAAACCACTCAAAAAGTTATTTTGTAATGAGGGGTTTAACAACAACAGAAATAACTATATAATAAGGTTTTCCCCCTAAATAAAGAATCTCTGACTTATTGTTGCTCTTCTAATAAAAAAAAAAAGCCGGTGGGACTTTTATTTTAAAACCCTAAATTTTAAGCGATGGTAGCGACGTAATTGACGGGCGCTTCACAGCGGCTGAGAAACGTTCACAACAAAGACGAGAGGCAGATTTATTATTTAGACAGGTTCACAGTTTCATCAGATAATCGCAAAATTATTCGCAGCCAGGAAAAGAGAGAATCTCCAGCCGTCCTCGAGATAACCGGGTAAGTGTTTTATATGTGTTTGTTGCGTTTGATCGGTGAAATGACTTGTTTGTAACAATATGCAGTGCATATTTTACATCTTATAACAACAAAGTTGCGCACTGACAGCGACTGAGCATTGTGTGTCTATAACAGTTATACCCAAAATCATCTCGATCCTGGTCTGTATTCTGACATCTGTCTTTATAATGAGTTACCAATCTAAATCAGTTGGGATTAATATCATGACAAACCACAACATGGACGAACTGGAAAAATCAGACAGCTTCTGTATAGATCTTATTATCAGAAGTAGCGGGTTCGCCTTTCTGCGCAAAGGGGAACGCATGGAAAATAAAATCAGCCTGCTATTAAACACAGTGACCAGCTGAAAAACACGCCCCGGTGGCTGTTTTTGTCTTTGTAAATAATACTGTTTTACAGACGTTTGCAACAGATGACAGTACACTCCAGTTGTGATTGTCTTGTGATTTGAGTGTGTGATCTATGTAATGTGTATGTAAATGCAAGAGGCTGTAAACATCGCCCAGCCCCTTCTAGGAAATCGACGTTTGGCTATAAACAGAGCAGAGAATTTGGAGCAGCACACACACAAAACAGCTGACTTCCTGCATGCCGATCATTTCACTCGCAAACGACAGAAATTAAACCTTAACGTGTCTTATTCCCTTTACAAAAATGACTATAGCTTCCATAGTTAATGCAGTTATTATAACTCATCCTCCATAACGCATTACTGTTATACCTCTTTAGAGAGGACAGTAACACTTTACAATAACAAATTTAGAGAATCGCATTGTTATTTTCTTAAATTATTGGTAACACTGAGGGATGGACAATACTAAGTTATCATAGCTTTATTGTAGTGACAACAGCGGTGATAACATGTATGGCATTATTGTGGAAACTATGGTTACTATGGCAATATATTTTTGCAAAGGTAGAATTGACATGCACAGTAAAATGCTTTGGAAATGTGGGACACCCTGATATAAAGATATAAAGTGATGTTAAATGATGCTTTCCTTTTTCCTACTGATTTTAATGATTGACTTTATTATTTGATTAAAGTGGTTATTTGATGTAATGTGGTATTTGTGAAAGTTTTGCAGTGGAACTGCATATAACGTGGAATTCCTCCTTATAATGTAGTTCACCTACATAATCCAACCTAAGACCACCCATATGAGGTTAGCTGTAAAACTAGGCCAGACGAGTTGGGTTTTACCCATGAGGTTATCTGTCTAGTGAAACTAAAGTGAGTTTTTATTTATGGCCCTAGATTTTGTTCTTTGGTTTAACAGCAAAGTAATCTGTTTTAAATGTCTGTGTATGTTGAGATGATGCAACCACAGTGGTAGTGTGATTCGGAATACAGCTGACACCTCAGGTGTCCATGTTGACAGATGGCATTTGTGGGGGCATAACATTTGCCCTGCTGTATCCTGCCCCTCGACAGAACCTGCTCTCAGTAGGTTGACAACAGTTGGCAGAGGGAGCCGGAAGCACCTAGTGTTCCTGGAGGAAGTCTGTGCTTCTTTCCTCACTGACGCCTGTGGAGAATGAGTCTGTGTTGGGACAATTAGCTTCTTGCTTCTGATCCAAGACCAGTTTTAGTATTTCCCCTGGGAAGGTTGACAGGCATTTATGTGGACACGTTGGTCTCAGATCAGCTCTGAAAGGTGGCTGTTCTCTTGCAGGTCTTCTAAAGGGCACACATGTGAAGTGGGACATGTTTAGCATCTGCTCCTGTCAGGACTCTCATGTGTTTAACCATGTGACTTTTGTTTATGCTGTTTGACTATGGTGAGGAGTCAGTTTACTCCTAATAGACTCTTTAAATGCAGGCATTGACTACATAGGGTTGTAAAATAAATGTTGACTATACCTGACCTCTATCTGATTAAATTCTTGATACAGTGGACACTTGCTTTCTTGATGTTTCCAGGAAGTGCACCATGTTGACTATCTGCGGGTCCACAGGCTGAAGAGGTCTGAGCGCGTTGGAGTGCTGGGAACGGAGAGATGGGGAACACGGCCACCAAGTTCCGCAAGGCACTGATCAGTGGAGATGAGGTTCTGGCTTATCAGCTGTATGAGGGCAACCCTCAGTTCAAAGAGTCACTAGACCCCAACACCTCATATGGGGAACCGTACCAACACAACACACCGCTCCATTATGCTGCCAGACATGCCATGACACGCATACTCAGGTAAAACATGGTTTCTCCAGTGACATTTATTTTACGTTTATCAAACACAACTATCAGCGTATGTTTAGAGTTCTGTTTTTGCTGAAGAAGAGCCCCATTTTACACCTGCATATGTAATTGAACCCAATTACATTGATTTAAAAAGCAAAACTATTTTCATAACATTTTAATGTTTTTAAGATTTCGTTTTGAAAAGTAAGATGAAAAGTAAGCCTAGCTGCGCAGAAAACGTTTTTAAACGTTTATTGATTCTGACGTTCTAGTACATCTGTCTGTCAGGCTTCTTGGCAGTTTTTATAAATGCCTGAAGAGAAAAAAAAGATTTCTTGGGTTTTTCCATATTCTCACTCGTTCATTAGGTGTACAAATCATGTTCTGCTGCCTATTGTAAATCTCTTTGGCCTGATGAGGAATTTTCTGACTTTACAAGTTTTTTTTTTAAGGCAAAACAGCTGTTGTAACTGCAAATGTGCTTTGTATGAAAGATTCTAATGATGTCATCAGGCCAGTGTTGCTCTGAGTTTATATTGTTGGAAAAAAAACAAATTAATACATTTTCCATGCACGTTAAACAGTTTACCAGAGGTAGATGCGCTGTAGTTATTAAAGATCTGGGCTGGTAACCTCAAGGTTGTAGGTTCTAGAAGTATACCAGATGTCATCACTATTGGTTCTTTGAGCAATACACTTAATGTACAAATGTACATCAAAATTGACCGTATTTACTTCAGTTCAGACAGTAAGTAATCCCCAAAATTCCAATATTATGTAATAAAAATATAATTAATATAATATTGATGCAAGTTTAAAAGGTTTGCGAGTGCAGACATAACATTAGGTGGCACCTGTGTGGGTTGTCTCATTGAGTGGGATTGTCATTGTCATTTTTGTCATACGCAGGTCCTTTCTCTTCAGCAAGGATGGGAACCCCAACAAACGTAATGTTCGCAACGAGACAGCGCTGCATGTTTTGTGCATGGGGCCTCACATTCTGCTCTCAGAGGGGGCCCTGCAGCCACGCCTGGCCCGGCCCTATGAAGACGAACGCAGACGAGCTGAGTGCCTGCAGATGATCCTAAAGTGGACCGGCGCCAAATTGGATCGTGGTGAATATGAGAGTGCGGACGTCTGCGCCACTGATAACAAGAAAAACACGTCGCTGCACTACGCTGCTGCCTCAGGGATGAAGACATGCGTGGAGGTACTGCCTCATGCATTTACCTCATTTCAGATGGATTTTTTTGTTGTTCTGAACAAAATTGCATCAGGAAAATCTTGAAGTCTTGCACGAAACACACATGCATCTCTTTTGACTGTTAAGTTTAAGGTGTAGAACCCTTAGAAATCTATTCAATGAATAATTTCCTTAAAAGTGAATACAATGTTTCTTTGTGGCTTTCTGGAACTGAGCACTCTTTAAGATGTACTTACTGAATTACTTAATGAATTAAAACAGAAGTCACATCTATCACTAGACCTTGATTTTTAGACTATTTATCTAAATTACACGTTTTTTTTCATAATCTGCATCCACTTTTTTACCCCTGCCCAGGTTGCTGCACTATAATCCATAAATGTCAAATTGTCATCAGCATTGGTAACTTGCAGGTTTGCTGTCAGATCCAACCAGGTTGGCCCTGGCCCATCTTTACATTTACATTTATTCATTTAGCAGACGCTTTTATCCAAAGTGACTTACAGTGAATTCAAGGTATACATTTTATCCCATATGAATGCCTGTGCAGATGCTGGTGAAACGTGGTGCAGACCTTTTTGCGGAGAATGAAAACAAGGAGACCCCGTGTGACTGTGCAGAGAGGCAGCACCATAAGGAGCTGGCGCTCAGTCTGGAGTCTCAGATGGTCTTCTCTACTGACCCCCACGCAGAGGATATTGAGGCAGAGTATGCAGCCTTAGACCGCAGGGAGGTGAGCTCTGCAAATAAACTCTGGCATTTCTTGCAACATAAGGACATTGACCTCATGGTGTCCAGATGCGATGGATTCTAACCTGCATTGCTTTAGACCAATAAAATATAAAAGTTTAGTGTAGATGACAGAGTATTGATTTAACTAAGTGTCTGGTAAATGATTAAGTGATGTTAGAATGCAAATTATAGTGGGTGTGGTCTGACCTGGTGATTCGGCTCGAACCACCCCACAAAATAAATCAAAATATTTGCGTTGCTGGGGGGCAATATTTATTGCTTTGTGATAGATGTTCATTATAAAAGTATATATATCATAAACTTGTGTTTTGTTTAAAATGTCTTTAAGATGTTTAAGTTGACCTTTTGGATATTTAGGCTTGGGAGCCAAAATACAAGGATTGAATGAGATAAGGATTGAATCCTGAAAATGTCCACTTATTTTGAACGTAATTTATATGCTGTTTAATGTGCATCTGTATCTGTGTTTCAGTTTTATGAAGGTTTGCGAGTGCAGGACCTCAGAAGACTGAAGGACATGCTGATAGTGGAGACTGCCGACATGCTGCAAGCCCCTCTCTTCACAGCTGAGGCTCTTCTAAGGGCTCACGGTACGAATACATCACACTCATGAGGACCAGTTGAATCCCATTGCTTTAATATTCAAACAGGCTGTGTGTTATGGAACTTTGTGAGGGATCTGCTGAACTTTCCACAGGGACCAATTCTTCTATCTGACATTATCAGCTCAGAACTCATAAAGAATGACTTTAGGTTATTTTGTTTTATAAATAAGCTGTAGGAAACCTTTAAAATTATGTACTACAGATGTACATCTCAACCTGTGAGGAATTTGCCTTACATCAAATCGAAGAGGAATTTGTCCTCTCAAAGCAGGCAAGCAGAAAGCCAAAAGGATATTTTCTTCCTCTTGTTCTTACAAGAGCACTCATCTTCAGAGCTGCTAATATCTCTGGCACTGGACTCATAATCGGATCAGTGCTTTCTTTAATAATCTCCAATTATGTGAGCAGGCTGTTGAACAGGGCCCCGTTCCACATCACTAGAGCCCAGGGGAGGAAAAGGGCAAAGCTCTGCTTTATGTGTGGAGCTATTATTGCTGTAACCTTTGTGGAGATCTTCAGCCCAAGCTCAAAGATGCAGACTCATCTTCTAATATTAAACCCAAATGCACACCTTTGACTTTTGAAACTCTAATATTAAATACAGAGTACAAACAGTTGCAGGTGTTTTTGGGGTTTCATAAAGTTGTATTGGGAAAATCTGTCCTCCTTCTGTGGAAATGATTACGTTATTTTTGGTTTTGTGTTTATGTCTTTGTAGAAGTTATGGCTTTTTAATGCCTGGTCAAGTTGTTTGGATATAGAGATCTGTCTGTGTTGCAACTGTTTGTTGTTCCAGATTTGTGAAATTCTGGAATTTTGCCTGTGTTATCTACCCCACCGAGAAGTGACATTTACTTTCTTATCTTTTCTTGAGGAAGTAAAAGATGGTCTTTTTTTTATCACCATCCCATGCAATAGTTTTGAACAGGAGGTGTTTAGAACTTTGGAACTCTTTCTTTAAACAAAAACAGTTTCAGTTATTTTGCATGCTTGTTAATTCTGTTTAAGTTACGACATTCTTCACCTGCTTTAGGCTTTTGTTCTCCTCATGTGGGAGTTTACCACCATCTGTTTGGGATGAGTGGCAGGTTTAATACAATGGCACCCAAGTACTCTCATATCCTGTGGGGAAAAATCACATTAACAATTGTTTGGATTTTGTCACCTTGAATTTGTCCTTTTTGAAGCAACCCTGTGATAAAACATTGCTGAGGCTAGTTAAAACTGACTGAATATGTTGCAAACAAGCTGATTATAAGTGTCTGAAAGGTCAAAGATCGTATTTTTTAGAGTTTTCCCCTTGACATCATTCCTTGTATCCATTCGTGTATTGTTATTCCTTTGATACTTAGACTGGGACAGAGAAAAACTCCTGGAAGCTTGGATGTCTAATGCTGAGGACTGTTGCCAGCGTTCAGGGGTTCAGATGCCCACTCCCCCGCCCAAAGGCTATAACACCTGGGACACCCTGCCCTCGCCCCGTACACCTCGCACCACCCGCTCATCTATCACCTCCCCGGATGAGATCAGTCTGACACCTGCTGACGACGATCGCTCCCTGGTGAGGGATTCTACTTGATTGATTCACTTTGCAGCCTCCTTTGTTCAGCACTTTGTCATCAATCATGTGCAGACTTTCATCATTTGGATCCCAGCTACTTGTGCATTGATCCGAATGCAATGACAGAATGATTAAAAATGGTAGCTTCATGATCAATGGCAAAGTTGATATTGACACATACTTAACAAGTAACCAACCAGAATCAACATCACCCAGTATTATATTTTACAGTGAACTTTAACCTAGTGTGTTGTGAAGCTCTTTTTTTTCCACATAATGCTTTGTTTCTAGTAAGTTCTGTTCAGTGATCAGAACAGTCCTAGTATGTTGTAATACAATCCATTCCTTCATGTATCAATACAGACATTGTAGTCTAAAAAAATTGTTTTTTGTGCACTGTTATATATTGCTTTGAGTTCACAGTAAAGCCACCGTCTTCACCACAAACAAACATGATAATCTCTGACATGGTCATTGCTGCATGATAATGTTTCATTTGCTAAATCGATAATTATTCAGTTTGTCACTGTGAGGTGAGACAGTCAAACATGATTTTGTTCATGCATTAGAGATCACAGAATTAGTTATCACATTATCACATTAGAGGAAATCAAACCATCTCTTAGACTTCTCTCTAAGGTCATTGTGTTTCTCCTGCCAGTGTGGGATTTGTATGTGTGCAGCCTCCATGTTTGAAGAGCCTGTTGATATTCCATGTGGTCATGAGTTCTGTAGAGGATGCTGGGAAAGGTGAGGGTTTATTTTTTATTTTTAAATTTATTTTAAATATGTATTTTAATCACATCACATCACTGCTGTTATGGTGAAACTTGAGCTGTGTGTTTGTTCCCCTTTTCAGCTTCTTGAATCTGAAGATCCAAGAGGGGGAAGCCCATAACATCTTCTGCCCGGCTTTTGACTGCTTCCAGCTGGTTCCTGTTGAGGTCATTGAAAGCATTGTGTCCAGAGAGATGGACAAACGCTATCTGCAGTTCGACATCAAGGTATAATCATGTGATCAGATGTGCTTTATGTTGTATTTGTTTTATTTAATGTTTTCAGTTTAAGCTACTATTAAAATAAAGAATGTGATTCTTGCACAATGTTGCATTAGAAGATGGAGGTGGCATTTGTTGCCTTCTGAGAAAATAATGCCATGGCATTGTTTCAGACTTAAAATCTTATCACATCCAATTTGTAACTACAAGTTCACAGCTTGGTTAAATTTAATCTGTGGTGTTGCTTTAATGGCATGAAACCTTTCTAGAACCCTCACTTTACAATGTATGAGTGATCATTTCCCTGGTCTTCCTCAGTCCATGAGAGACGCTTTGCGTTTAAGCAAACCTGATATTTTCTTTAAGTGTTTTAATTCAGTTAAACAGGGTGATTAATTTGGATTATTTTAGCTCAGCATTATGTATCCCCCAGGTTTGGTTTCAACCCTGTGATTCTGTCTTCATAGGGAGTTTTCTGTCATATTTTTCTCAGGAAGTCAGGAGAGTGTAAACTGAATGTATTTGGTGTTATTGTAAAGTCCAGAGCAGTAGAACATTGAAATGGGATCTGAGAGGACTGAAATCACTGTTTCAATGGCCTCTCTCATCAGAGAATGTCTGAGAATTACACTTCTCACGCCGTGAAGTCCCAAGCCTTTCATTAAGTTGCCATGGTGACGTTGAATCTTCTGTAGGGGCGTCTGAGCTCTGTTGTAGCAGTTTTCAGGGTCAGAGTTTACTAACGGACTTCTGGAGCTTATGGTAAAAATTAACTCCCTGTCCTCCACTATAACAAGACTCAGCAAATTAGATGAACTGGAGAGGACAAAATGTTTGTTTTTTGGTTTAGTTTCACCTGCAAAAGTTTTCCCACTTTATTATTTCAAATCTTTAAATGTCATATACTGTTTATGATGCTTAAACGTTTGCCAACACTTTACAGTAAATTTGACAAAGCATTAGATATCATGAACAATGTTTTTGTAGTGTTTATTAATCTTGGTTAATGTTACTTAATAAACTTTTATTCATTGTTGGGTCATTATATAACTAATGGTAATGTCCACCATTTAATGTTAAAAGTTGTTCACAGTTTATGACTCTTGCTAACCAAGTAACAAAGTAATGTTAACTTACACAGCCTTAAGTGTTACTATCTGATACAGTAACTGTTAAATAAATAGAATTAGGGATATATGGAATACATTATTTACATTAGGTCTCCCTCACTTGCTTTCTGTTCCACTCTTACTCCCCTTTCTTTTTCTCAGGCATTTGTTGAGAATAATCCTGCCATCCGGTGGTGCCCGCGGGCCGGCTGTGACAGAGCGGTGCGTTTAGCTGGACAGGGGCCCAGTTCCAGCACCTCTGACCCACTCAGCTTCCCTCTCCTTCAGGCCCCTGCGGTGGATTGTGGCAAGGGCCATCTCTTCTGCTGGTCAGTACCAGTTACTGATACCAGTCTGTCAAGCAGTAGCTTATTGGAAGAGACTACCCATAATTCTCCTGTACAATAAAACATCAGTATTTTAAAATACTGTTGTATCATTGTATTTCCCTCCATGAGGTTCACACATGTTAGTGTGTTTTGCACCAGTCGTAATATAATACTTGATCATTAGACTGGTACTGTACCTTTAAGACCTATATGTTAATGATCTCTGTTATGATGGATCAAATATGTGCACCAGTTTAGTTCACCCTGTCTTTCATGATGCAGGGGAATGTGTTCAATCCTGAATACATGTTGATATGTTAATGTGAGCAATTTCATGCAAATGTTTTCACGATTTCATAATTAGCAAGACAATTTCTGAGTCATTTTGCTACTTAGTTTTTTAGGAACCACCTTCCAGAAATCCTGTGCAGTTGAATTTGTTACAGAGCCATTGTCAACACGATCACAATATCCATGTGTCAAATATCCAGAAGGAAAAGAATTTGTTTGTATGCACGCTCTGTTCACAGTGGTCTCTGGCAGTTCTGTTTCCTACAGATCTGGGCCTTCTGTCCCCACCACACAAACGCATAGATATATACACACCCACACACTGGGCAAATATCTCATCACTGCCTGTGCCAGGTCTGAACATTACATTTGACTCAATACCCTCTCCCTTCTCTCTTGCTAACACACAAACATTTAATCTGTCTAAGTAAATATGGGTTGAGTCTAATCTAAAAGAACATTCCCCAGATCAGAACTGTCATCTAAATGTCTGGGGTCAA
>JAZGTK010022829.1:0-10148 GCA_036877625.1 Ambastaia sidthimunki | reverse complement strand
CTCTCTCCCTCTCTCTCCCTCTCCCTCTCTCTCTCTGTGTGTCTCTCTTTCTGTCTCTCTCCCTCTTTCTCTCACTCTCTGTCTCTCTCCCTCTCTCTCTCTCTCTCTCTGTCTCTCTCTCCCTCTCTGTCTGTCTCTCTCTCTCTCTCTCTCTCTCTCTCTCTCTCTCGGCTGATACACATCAGAGACACACAGCAAACCGATAGAGAGAGAAATGGAAAGAATTGATACAGATTAAGAAAGCAGGAGAATTGTAAGAAGAAATGAGGTTTTAATAAAATGAGAGGTAGTGTTTGTGAATCATCTGAAATGGTCATTTGATGTTTTGTTAAATCTCAGCATCACTTTGGCTCGTGGTAGCTCAGATATTTCTCTGGTTGTGTCAAACGCAGGAAGTCGTTTATATTTAACCAAAATTGGTGGTTTAAGGCAACTTGGGCAGCAGAGGCGGTTGGGGGCGTGTCATAGTTTAGCAACGTTGAACTTTATGCAAATGAGCAGCAGTGTGGCTAGACTACCAGTCATGTGATCTAATATTATGTATTATGTAAAAAAATATTGCAAATCAACCGTTAGCATCTAGCCACTCAACCCACTGTAATACATTTTAATGTAGTAGGACGTCTAATATAATGTGGGACTGAATGATCTAATCGTATAAGGTGATGTACTTTTCAACAACACAGAAATTTCACCTCTGACTTTGATTATGATCTGTTCAGAGCTGTATGTATAATCCTCAAGCGCTGATGGTGTGTTGAATACTTGATTTGCTTCTTCAACAGTCACGCTGTCTGATATGAATTATTCCCGCGGAAAAAAGCTGAGACGGTTTTTCCTGTTGGGTTTGCAGATATGAGCTGCCTGGTAGTGAATCAAATAGCAATGGATTCCATTTGGTTTCTTTTTCATTCGCCCGAGCAGAACCCTATCTCATTCTGAAGGGGGTATTAGACGCCCTTTGCGAGGCATAAATCACCCGGCGGTCTCCTCGGTTTCCCCCGGCTTCAGCTGGTATTGATTTGAAACGTCCAGTGAGTGGCGTTCAATATCCACTCTGATCCCAGAACAGTCACCAATTCCACCAGCTCCTCATGAAGACTGTTGGGTTTATTTCATTGTTGTGGTCCGGACACCCTCAGTGAAATATTGGACGACATCCGCTTTCATTTGTGTTGGTTAGGCTGAGGGGTCAGATCCAGCGAAAGCTCTGAGGGTTAAAATAGGTTTGTTTTTAGAACTAGTTTTAGCTTTTCTGATATTTGGAAGCAACTGTTATTTGGTTCCTTTAGGGATCTGGAACAATGTTTGACCAACCTCACACAGAAACATTGATTCAGTCTACAGTGTGAGTTTGGGGTGTTGCTCTCTGTTTGTTAAAGATGCAATTCGTAACATTTTTGCATGATGTTAAGATATGACGAGACTAAAACAGGAATGTGCACATAATATGAAAACTGAGTTGGGGCGATAAATGTGGAGCGAGTGATGTGAACTGAGACAAAGAGAAGGAAAGAAATGGGAGAGAGAGAGAGGAAAACGCGAGGTCTGCTGAGGCTGGAGTAATTGCCCCCTGAAGCGAATAATTGAGGTAGAAGCGGGTGAGGTGCGGGCGGGAAAAGCATGACCTCACGCCTCATAACTGCAAACAGAGAAACAGAAAACATACCTGCATTGCCAGGAAAGGAATTAAGCCTAAAGTTTTATATATCCTGTGGCAGTTTTCTCTTGTGTGTTGAACTGTATCATCAAGCCCTAGCGTCACCCCACGCAGGGCAAACACTGTAACGTGACGATTGGTTCAAACAATTTCAACTTTGACCCTGATTTTGACCCTCTTTGGAAAATGTTTTGCAGCAAAACGTTGCAGCAACCTTTCAGAGTAAACGAGTACTGGACCGTTTGTTAGACACGTGTTTTTCTCAGCTGGTGAAAGTTTAAAAAGTGGACCGACCCTGTGTGTATCCAGATACATTGAGCTGTAGAAGACAACATTGTACAAACATTGTACAAACATTTCAGAGATCTGCAATGTTTTTTTATGTGAGGGATCATGACTAGAGCTGTTTATGGATAATTATTGTGTGTTTTGATTATATACTTGATTATATGGATGCACAAATACATTTTATAAATATTAATACAATAATGTGAAAGTAATATTTACAGTATATTGACTTGACTGAGGCAGCTGTTGATTATGGATGTTTCTTATATTTGTTTATACATGTTTATTATGTATTTTTATGAGCAGAATTCCTCACACGACTGATAAACGTTTATTTTGAGGTTGAGAAAAAGCATCAAACGTAAAGAATGAGGCAAAATGAGTTTAAAACCTCAAGCTTCAGCTTGCAGGAAACTCAAAGCAGAAGTTTTCCAGACATCTGAGATGTTTTAATGAGGTTATCGTGATGCTGGGATGACACTGCAAACTCTCCCTCCCCGTGTTTTAATTCCTCCCGCAGCTACAGAAGTGTCTCCCAGCAGAGGATTCCCAAAATCCCCTCCCGCTGCGTTTCCTGCTCATAAAGACCTTAAGAACCCTCAAGTGTTCCACGGATCTTCTTCACGGATCTTATTTGCACGTTGATTTTGCTCGTCTTGTTCTTGAGTCCTCCCCCACCTTCCGACTGTTATTTTTCCTTCGGAAAAATGTGAGAACGTGCAATTCCACCCGCAGGTTTGCAGACGTGGGCAGATGAAAAATGAATCAAGATTCGAGGGTGAAATTTATACATATGGAAAGTTTTTCTATTTTGCATGTGACAAATGCATTTTTTAAACATTTCTTGTAGGTTTATCATTATAATTGATGATAATATGAATAATTGGGAAGTATGTAGTGACCACAAAAAAAATTAACATATTAAAATCATCATATGTTGTTACAATGATGTTCTTAGTAAAGAATATAACACGAGCATTGACAGTCCTCTGCCCACAGCTTCATCTCTGTTAAGTGTTGGCGTTAAATTAGTATTTTATTAGTTGTTGCTAGTTAATTAAATAGCTTTGCTACGTTCACACTTGTTCGGTATGATGTGACCCAATCGATGGAGGTTCAGTTGACATTCTGCCGTAAATCTGCTCTCCATTCCCCGCGTGTCTTCCCGCGTCCTTGCCTTCAATTCTACAGAGTATGGAGTATGGATCGCTCCGTACTGAACTAAATTGGGAATGGATTTTGTTTCCGAAAGGTTTTGCACCGCTTGAATTGTCACTGACTGCTGGGTTTCTGAAAGTCAGAAATTATCTGGGGGTATTTTTCAAGTTCAGGGTGTTTTTTGAAGCTTCTTGAAATGGCTGGTGATTCTGATTCTGAGTTTTTACTTTCTCTTTTAATTCTCAAACAGCAGTTACTGATTTCTGTGTGTAATTTCACAGAATAATCAATGTTTTAAATGAATCATTTAGCTAAATATGAAAACTGTTATAATTTACTGTTGATTATAAATTACTGTCATTTTCTCATGCTGTTTCAAACCTCTGAATTTATTTTAAATGTTGAACTGCTCTTTTTTTTATTACAGTTAAAGAATAATGACTATCAAGCATCTGCTGGTGTTATGAACAATTTGATCAATAACCATTTGATATTTCTCATTCTTTGTGTTTTTATTGTTGCATAGTTTTGTATTAAGTCCACACCTCACCTTGACCCACAAGGGAAGTATACATTTAGGAATAATGAGTGTCTTTTGATCAGGCATTAAAAAGGCTACCCCCGGGGTCCTAGCAGCAAAATGGTTACATGAATGAAATGTCATTGAAGTATACAATGAAAGAACCCAGCACATTTTAGGTTGTAAGAACGTTTCCGTAACATTTCCATAAAAATAATAAAAACGTTATTTTGAAGTTTCTAGAAATGGTTCTAGGGTTCTATAGTTCTAGAAGTTTTTTAGATGCTGCATTAATGTCATTGCTTGGTTATGAGAGCGTTCTTCAAACGTTTCAAAATAAACTTAAGATTTTTTTTTTGATATATATGATATATAACATGAAAAACATTCTACTAACGTTACTGCAGGAATATTTTGATAACAGAGAAATTTTAGAGAACATTTCAGAACATTATGAGAATGTTTCCTGTTAGCTTGGTCCATTCTAAATGTTATCCTGATGTTGAGGGCAGTAGCTCTGTTCAGCTCCACCTCATCCCCAGGTGCCGGAATCCCCAGATTTGACCTGCGGCGTGTCTGTTTAACCGTGATAAAAAACCTGGGAATGACAAATCTGTGCCATTATTCTCCGCACGCTCACAGGGAAGGGGGCTGTGCACAGAGAAACCTTAGATGACCTTCTCTCCAGCACCACACATCATAAACCATTAAGCTTCATTATAGACAAGGTCATAAAAGGATACGTCCATTACGACTGCCTCGTGCCTCGTAACTCTGCCTCCATCAGAGCTTAAACTGACAGCATGACGGAGTTGTCACTGCATGTCAGCTTGCAGTTTGGGAAATGGACTTCTCTCCACGAGACACGCTTGTAGATTTGAGGTTGATTGAGGGAAGCAGGACCGTGTCCTTGAAGGGGTAAGAGTGGGTGTTCTGCAAGAATTGGGCTGTTGAAGGAGGTGAATAGAATCAAAGTATCTTTATGAATGAGATAGAGCTATCATGAGGTCCTCAGCCAACAGGGAACGTTCCTCAAACATTAGCTAATTTTCTTTAATGGTTCTTTTAAAGTTATCAAAACATTCTTGCAGTAATGATAGTAGAACTTTTTTAACATTATAAATCATATATGTGTATCAAAAATGTTTTTCTTAAGTTTTAAGTGGAATGTTTTAAAAATGTTACAGAATTAAAAAATGTTTGAATAATGTTCTTATATCCAAGCCATAATGGTAATGCAACATCAAAAACTGGACATTTGGAACATCCCTGAAATTTTTATGTTACTTAATATAAATATAAATAATAATATAAATTGGAAAACGTTCCTTCATCCTAAAATTGTTAGCTGGGTCCTTGCCATATTTGGGTCAAACTACTCCAAACATGAGGCTTAATGATCAATCAGTGTTTTTGAGGTTGTCTAGAGAGCAGGTTTAAGTGAGAACCTAACCAACACTGAGTGCTGGTGGAGATGGTGGGATAGAGACAACAGACCTCCATGAATGAGAGTTACCACATCTTTCTTCCTGCCACAGCTGGAGCAAGATGATCCAAGCGTGGTGCTTTCAGATCAATTGGTGTTTCTGACATATCAACAATGTTCTCTGACATATTGACAATGTTCTTCAGAAGCTTTGAATCCATGGTGAGGAGATGAACTCAGGTCTGATTTGAACAGAAGCAGGAAGATCTTCATCTCAAAGAAGATCTGAGTGCAGTTTACTCTGGGTAAAATCTGGCCAGGAATTGAGTACCACATGCTTTGACTACCCACGGCCCTGTTAACCCAACACAAAACCATAAAGAGTCAGCTCAGGTAAAGATAACAGCACTGACGTACTGGACCTTGTTTTGACAGGAAGTCGACATGTTTCAACTCCGTTGAAGAAAGGCTGTTTTGATTTGTTTTCCATTTGAAGTGTTTCTCAAAGCTTTTGGTTTTTTGAAGTGCGCCTGGAGACAAATCTTCTTGACTCTTACGTTGTTCAGAGTGTGTACTTGTATAGTCGTATAGTTGATCCACCTGTCTCAGCTGATTTCACAACCACATTTCCTGTCGTTTTCAGCTACATTCGCTTCCCCTGGCATGGTTCTCTTTCAATCGAGAAGAAAAAGATGAGTAGGCCACGTTCTGCTGGCTTGGGCTGGAATCTATAGATTATTCTGACAAGGAGGCAACTAAGTGTCCCAGAATACTCCTGAAACATGCCAACAAATGTCACGCAGCCGAGCTGATCCACGATCAGCGAGTTACGCAAAAGAAGCAAAACAGCCTCTCAGCGACCAGCAGTACAAATAAAGGGTGACACACGGCACACAGAAGCAAATTCATAGGCCTTGTGTGTATTTGTACGACCTTGAGTGTGTTTAGGCAGGTTACACTTTATCTTGACTTGTGTTGGTATCTGAACTTCAGGGAAAGACTTCTGGAGGAAACAGAGAAGCTGATTTTGTAGATGGACAAATGAACAGATGTTAATTGCCTTTGAGATTATACTGTTCATAATGTACGATATATAATGGCCTGTTATGAAATGGATAGTTTGAGTTCTTTATTAAAAACAAATAACTTATAATGTGATTTATCTTTAAATGTGTCTGTATTCTCTATTTAAAAACTAATTTAATCTGATACACAGTCTTAACATGTTAACTTTGACATTATATTTATACAGTGAAGATTCATTTAGGATAAATCTGATTTAAAATGTCTCCTGATTTTTGAGGCTTTTATCTGGCTGTTAAAAATGTTCCAGCTCTTCTCTCGCTGTTCCTCTGCAGGTTTTTGTGTCGTGTTCACCACCATGCGATGCTAACAGCTGTGTGTTCACTCTGCCAGCTCTTCTGTTCAAAGAAACGCTCAAAGCCACACTCAACACATGTTGTGTTAATGGGAAACAAAGACACGGTTAGGCCCAGGGCACCAACACAGCTCGAACCATCAGCACCACGGCTGGAGAACAGAAGCACGTTGGACTCGGCCCAAATGTTTCCCTTTTGTGCTGCTCCGGCTTTCCTGAATCCGTGCAGAACCAAGGAAATATGAGAAAATGGGCTCGGATCAAATGGCAAAACTCAACTTTGATTCCTGACTGTCAGTCTTTGAGTGTCTCTGATCTTATGGCATGTAAAGAGCTCATGGTGTTAAAAGTGACTGACGAAGCAATACCATTCCATAATGAAGGAAAAAACTCTCTTGATATTGTGGCTTCCGCATGGTTCAGTTGTTGAACACGGTTGCTGATTGTTTCATCATGTTTCAGGTTTTTTTAAGAAGTTAGTTTATCTAGATTTTTCTAGATTTTTTGTGTGTATTTAGAGAAGCAACTTGATTTAGAGACCAACGTGATTATAAAAATATGTAGTTTTGCACACCCCTGTTCTGTACCGTAACTCTGAAACAGTAAAACAACAATGACCCACAATGAAGTATTTAAAGGGAAGCAACTACAAAATGTGTTGCATTTTTTCAAGTCACATGCAACCATGAGAGTAAATTAATGCAGTTTGGCTTCGCTGCTTTCTAATCGTTGCAAGAAATCTTTTTATGCATTGAACACATTTTATTATTGAAATGAAAATGTTTTAAATTAACTGGAAGCCCAATTAATTTACCTCTCTAGCTAAAACATGAGTCTAATTACCTTAACTAAAAACAAACTGAATAACGTCAGACACGGTATCCATGGGAATGACTTGATCATGAAAGATTAGCCGTTTACTGAGGCTGAGTGTCACTGGCCTAATTGATCAGTGCAAACAAATTAGATCGATCAAAGCTTTGGGTAACTTAACAAAGTTAACCAGCAGTGTGGCAAAGCAGCAGCTGTTGTTGTCAGGGCAGGTCAAAGGTCAACGAGAGTGATGAATTGTTTCTTCACAAGAATTTTATCTGTCAAAAGCCGTTTTTACAGATTGTATAAGACTGTTTCTTCTGTGACTCCATGCTTGTCTGTTGTTTGCCAGAATGTTTTTTTTCTAAGATAATTAAAGGTTTCTTTAATGTGACACTCAGAGATGGAAAGCCAGAAACTGGCTGTAGTGGTTAAAAACATTTTCATTCTCTTCTGAAATCCGGCGATTTTAAGCGTTACTGTTTTGTCAACGTTCGCTTGCTCATCTGCCTCCAGTGTGTTTCGTTTTTAGAGCAGCTGTAAAACAGTTTTAGCGTCTGGAATTGTGGGACACAAAGCAATTCTGATTTCAATAAACACATTGAATAGCAGAATTATACAGAACGTTCAGCAGGAGAATGGCGCGTGTATTCCGCTGCTCTTGTTAAGTCACAGCCAAGATAGCAGTTTACAAACCGCTTTAGCTGTTTAGCTAATGAAGCCTCCTGTGTAGAAGTTTGAAGAACCGGCTCTGAAACACATGTGGTTTGAAACAGCTGTTGGTTTAGCACTCCACCATGCTTAATTTATCTAAACCGTCCCCTTTCCAAACCACTTCAGATGTTTTATTGCTCTGTTTCGATAGACCATCTGTACCTTGAAATTGCGCTATGATTATGTTTTATAAATTACACAACCATAAATAAATTGCTGTGGGTTTTTTTTTTGCTTTAGGAAGTAGGTGACTTTTATCTTTCAAAATCACTAATTATATTGTTCACCCAAAAATGAGACATTTACAGTATCAGTTTACAGTATCACCCTTGTGTTGTTTTAAACCATTTTTTTTTTCTGGAACACAAAAGTAGTTTTTTTTAAGAATCTTTACACAGCTCTTAAAGCTCCGAAACCAACATATTTGTAAGCATATTTAATAAGCATATTTGGAATGACTTTTACTTGTTTACTTTTACCGAAAGTAATGAAAGTAGCTACCTGTCAGTGACAGGCTGTCTCAGAGTGAGGTTGACCTCCATGTCTGGTCTACTCAGACCAATAACCATCAGTAAATTTACAGGAAGGGCTCTTGTACATTTCGAGATAACGACTCGGTAATGAGACTGAGGGAGTCCACAAGACAAATGATTTCCCTGTCAAATAACCAATTTGGATTAGTGTCAGTCTCGCGAACTTACTCGACCTTGACTTTGTACGAGTGGCTGTCGACGGAAACTTTTCAGGGTTATTTCTGAAAATGAGGTTCGTGTTATTTCCATTACCACACGGCACTTTGTTACCCCATCACTAATTATCTCTGAGCCCTGTGACCCAGAAGTTGGCGATTATTGCCACGGAGGTGTTTTTGCTCAGATCTAATGATGTGATCTGCCTCCGTTTTAACGATTCGGCCTGGTTTGATTGCCTTCTTCTCAACTCACCCCTACAAATCGAGAACCTTGTAACCTGAACCTGTATCTGCCCGGGCCCACGCCGGCTCTCCAGCGCCAGAGTCCGGGCCAGAACGGGTTTAATAACTCTCTAATGAAGTTATGTGGAAATTGGATGGCTGCGTGCACACAGATGTGTGGAGTTAATTAACGCTCGGCTGTTCGAAGATGTAGGTTCACAGGTGCAGCCAAACTGACATTTTGAAGGAATGGGTCAATATGGCAACACGGAGCAATGAGAAGCTGGCGAACGTGGGGTGGACATCATGTTAATGGATGGAGGAGAGAGTTGGGCTGTAACTCTTTAATCGCCGGGAACAGAGTTGCAAAGCTGCCACAGAGCGACGGTCCAAGTTTTAGAAGTCTGTATGAGCCTCGGAGCTTTAAAGGACTTTGTAGCAAGATAATAAGTGCTTAAAATCGATCTATGTCTGTTTGCCTCTTTCAAAATGGATTCACAATGTAATTAACAGCAATATGATGATCATTCAGAGCTTGAGTTTTTTGAGAGGAAAGATTTAAAGGATGTTTCTGACTTTCACATCACAGATCAAGTTCGAGGGCTGCGTTTGTTCATGTGATGCCACCAGCCAATCAGTGTTGTCAGGAGATTCTTTTCTTGCTCCAGGATTGGCTGTAAGAACTTTTGTTAGGTATCCCACAAACTGTATTATATGTGTTTTAATTTTTTAAGTAAATATGTCAATGAATGTTCTTGACATTCTATGTCACATATGATATTAAATCTATAATATGATAAATGGTCAAATTTTCTCTTTCTTTTTCAGTCAGTTTATGATCTAAATGAAGATAGCAGTACATTGTATTGTTTTTTGAACAGGCATTACAAATGTTACCTTTTAGGGGTCCAGAGGGTCCCATAGGGGGATAGAATTTTGCATGACACCGGAGTGAGCAAAAAGGGAATAATGTAGGTCACCTAACCCCATTGAAATGAATGAGAATGCTAACAGATATCTCTTTCCAGGTATTATAGACCTCCTTGGCCTGATCTTATTATTGAATAGTGTTTTCAACAAAGACTCTGAATCCCTTTGGCTTCTCCCTGAGCGCCTGAGTTTAGTTTCTGCTCAACAGATTCCTGCTGTGCATCCTTGTATCCAATCAAATTCTCTCAGCTAAATGTCATTCCTGGCACCTCTGACCAGCTTTGGATCTGCGTTCAGTGTGTTCTGGTGTGATGCCACGTTTGTGAAGATTGCTTCGACTGTTCCAGC